>DWUN01003823.1:0-11532 GCA_018249975.1 Passova gellias
CTTGAAGTGATTTATCTAGCCGACATAGTTTTGTTATATTTCATGAAATATCAGTGGAGTTCAATGAATGTAAACGTACATATAAGTGCTTTTGAAACCGATAAATCTATTTATCAATTCCGCTTATTTATCTAAACCCCTTAATCACACTATTGACAACAGAACGATGCGCAGTACAAGTACTGTAAAATAAGGTTGCATCTGAGCAAGAGAAAGAAAGAGACGAATCAGAATGAACTACGAAATGGAAAGACGAGGCAGCAAGAACCGAGCCTTGGAACGATCTTTGAGTTATTCGGCAGCAATCGGCAATGGATCAGCGCGATCGTCGATAGACATCCCACCGATAGTGAACACCGAGGTTTACACGAACGAGGAGCTGAAGAAACATTACAGGATCTCGCAAACCTACGTCGAAGGGAAGGAGATAGCGTTCCCCATGGTGACCACGAATTATGACACGAACGAAACGAACCCAGTTGTCACCGAAGGCGGCTACAGCTCGCAGTACTCCAGCGAAGACGAGACCACCGACGACGGCTTGATAATGACGATCGATGTCGACACGGACAGTCCCAAAACATCCGACACGAGAAACTTCTCAGACAGATCCACTCAACCGATGGTCAGCTCCACTGCCACCAACAACGGATACGATACTATAGAATTCATAGAAAGCATATACGACAGCACGACGGCGCAAAGTACTAACTTTACAAACTATTCCAAAAGAAAGAAAAGGACCAACAGACGCAGGTAAGACTGTTAATGAATTCGTTCAATTGTGTTTCAAAGACAATGAAAATCGTAAGTCACTCGCGATGTTTTCCAGTCAGCAACTCCATACGGTTGTCTGTTTGACTATTTCCTAGAAACAACCACAAATATATTGTTGTCTTTTGTTTTTCGCTAATAACTAATTCTTTTGACAGTCTTAAACTCTCATCCTTCTCTCCTAAATTTCCTGCTGATACATTTAACGATCTTAGGAAGTACCGATCGAGTTGTCGAGCTGACATTAATTTGTCAGAATCACCTTGACCGACATGTTTTGGTAATTGGCGCTAATGGGCTCTCGTAAAACAGTTTTTATCAATGGGGTTTAGAGGGCGGTGGTTAACATAAACAGTTTTATGTGATGAATTGAAATTGTCTGTGGACCTTGCGGCCACTTCTACAGACACCGTAAACAATTTTAAATAAGACAAACCTACTTTATCATAAGCCAGATTTTCTCAAAGTGGACGATATTTTTGGGCGCTGGAGGTGGAAATTGGGGCCAATGACGGAAGACGGACATATGACATACTAGGTATATTTACAATTAAGTAACTTAGGAGAGTACTAGACAAGAAAGTTAATTCTCAAGGTTGGCAGTAGACGAAATAAGCTTAAGAACCTATGCATTAAACAAATGCAAGTCACCTTTGTGTATAATAGGACTTCTAGTATTGGCGGAGACTCATTAAATCTTGAGTTTTAAATCAAAATATCTTATATATCGTTGTTTCGATAAGATATTTAGTTTGTATTGATCTGGATTAGGGAAAAACCAATAGGAATTTCTTCAACGAGCAACATTTTCAAGTTAAGAAAAACAACATGCAAAATATGATTGTTGAAGATAAATCCAAATAACTTTCAACCTGATTCACTTTTATTGGATCAACTGACATTATCGAATATTTGGATAAGATAAGGAAACACGTATTATGTTACTTTATATAGGTGTTACTTCTATCACTGCGTTATTCTTTACAATATCTAGGTCGTATTTGCGTCTGTTATCATTTAAATAAAATGGACGTGTCTGAAACGATGGCATACGCTAAAGATTGCAGCCTCCCATGGGAGTGTGGTTTCCCGCTGCGCCCTATAACTTATTGTAACTTACAATGGTAAAGAAATTGTGAGGAAACCCACATTATCTTACAGTTTTCCGTAATATTATCTGTATCTGCTTGTGAGCTATTCCCTGCGCTATGAATTGGGGTTCTTTAAGAATGGCGGGAAAAGAATTGTTTTTTTTAAACCGGCAACAGATTAGCGATCCGTCAGATGTTGCCAATATCGATAGGCGACGGTGACCACTTACCTTCAAGTGGTCCGTCTGTCTGTTTGCATGCTGTTCATAAGAAAGTGACTTATTTTATATATTTGAGTAAATATCCTCGAAAAGCCACCCTTCATTCGTAAGTCGTATGACTAAACTACGTGGCTGTTGAATGTTAATGTCAACTTTGTAGACATCAGCCGGGAAGACCCATACGTTCGAGACGGGCTGTGTGCAAGAGTGGAGAGGAGAATGTACCGGTCAGGAGCAACATTCCAGCGAAATCCATGAAGTACATGAGAGATATTGTCAACACGGTGGTAAGGTTACCTCTGCTATTGCTTTTATAAACGTGATCAATTTTGAAAACGAGAAAGGTTAAATCTATCTATGATCAAAATGAAAAGCTTTCTATCATATCTTTTAATAATCAAGTAAATTACATTCAAAGTTATCTGATTCCAAAATTGGGCAATAGAATGCCTTTGTTATATCACCGGATACCTTGTAAGCAATACGCACTATGTAATTTTTATTAGAGATATTTTTAATGTACCACAAATGTTTTTCCTGGTCCACTAACTTCGGTTTAGTAATCAGGATCTAGCCTAACCTAACCACTGGAGTTGTTAATGAAAAATGTTTCTTCCAAGATAAACAGCAAGTGGCGGTTCCTGATTCTGATGATGTTCGTGGCGCATTTCGTGTTCTGGCTCATATTCGCCGGGATCTGGTACGCGGTGGCGGCCTCCTACCAGGACGACATCGGGGACGGCAAGGAGCACTGCGTCACTGGCACGTCTTCCTTCGCGGGGCTGCTTATGATGTCCGTCGAGACACAGGTATTAACTTTGCTTACACGATATTTACCAATTACGTCTATTTGTCGTAAGAGTTGGGAGGTACCTATTTCTACCGTGAAGCAATTGTTATTACAAGTTGTGTTTCGCTCTGAAGGGTGTGGATGCCGCTCTACGTGTGTACCAGAGGCGACAATCTCAGTCCTCAAGAGTAGTGATGCATCTGTGAGCGACGGAGAGTAGGCATATCAATATAGGAAAGTGGCCTGATTTGACTTTCCATGGAATACTACTTCATTTATCATCCATTGTGCATCTGATATCTCTATGTCCAAATAATGCTTATCATAAAGAAACACTCACTTATTTCATAAAAAAAATACTTTATTCGTTACTTAAATTATTCAGAATTTCAATTTGCATTTTTCCAGATGACCATAGGTTATGGCGTGCGATACCCTAATGAAGAGTGTCCGGAAGCCATCATTATCATGGTATTGGAAGTAAGTATTTATGTATATTGATTACCAACTGCATAATTAACCACACCCTGATCGTTTACATAATATGACTATCTCATTGCCAATGGGTGAAGTTCAGATCCTGGTCAGCCTCTTTGACTGTCCAAAACTTTTGAAAACACTATTTCGGTACAAGGCGTGAATATATTCACATTTCTAGTCGCCATTTTTAAGTTTGCATTTTAGCGCTAAACTATAGTTCATATGTTTTCTAATATATTTTAATTGGATTTAATCAATTGAAGCGTGAGTTTCAGTTCAATAATCTAAAAACTTTTGATAACTTTTAACTCCAGTCGTTAAGACTAAAGAAAATTTTACAGTTACTGTATTATTTATTTGTATCTTTCAGATTGTAGCCGGAACTGCCTTGTCTGGGGGGTTGACCAGTTTGCTGTTCACCAAACTGGTCAGACCCAACAGACATGTGTCCTCGGTGGGATTTAGCAAGAAAGCTGCGGTGAGTATATATGTACTTCCAAAATCATTTCGTGGTTTCGCTTGAATTGAAAGAAATTAGAAAGAAAAGCAAATACATTTATTCAAGTGTTTTGAATTTAAAGGGTTGTTATCGTTCAGTAGAAACCTTGGCGGAGAGTTCAAGAGGTAATCCCCAGTATAATACCGGGTTGCAGCATGCTCCAGGCTGCCTCTAGTTATGGGATAGACTCGTTCCCAGCAGTGTTAGATTGAATCACAGTCAGTTCAAGAATGTAATTTTCGGCGCGAACTTTACTGTTTTATTTATGATCAGGTTTGTCTTCGAGACGGAGAACTGTGCCTGCAGTTCAGGCTCTGGGACCTGCTTAACCTGCATATGATCGGAAGCACCGTCACCGCTTACATGCTCAAACCGATCAGGTACAAGAACATGCGTTTAAAAAAGAAATACTATTATTACTTACATTTTCGTAAAAAAATGTAGTATGTACAGTTACGTTTGTGATTCATGGCAGATAGTAAAAATAAAACGGTGTATATAGTATACATATAATTTTAATTTTTTTTAGCTATTTCGTGTTTGAGCTACAATACATTGAAATGTCCCTTTCTTACCAAAACTCTAGAACCTTAGAAGGCGAAATGGTGCAGAACTACATCCACCAGCTGAAGCTGACGCAGGCCCGGGCCTTCCTTCTGTGGCCGATCACCGTGGTACACGTCATTGACGCCGAGAGTCCGCTTTATGACTTCTCGGCCCAGGATATGATGGACTACAGGTCGGTATAAGGGACGATGTTTCAGAAGAACGTAACTTTATTAATCGATAACATTTCTAAAAAGACATTATCTAATTCTTCTGCCTCTGCCTCGTGGTGCAGTGGTTAGAGACCCTGACTACAAAACGATATCATGGCTTCGATACCCGCTCAGGAAAAAATATTTTTATCATGAGCATATCATATGTTTGTTGTGTGTTGTTTGTGCTGTGTTTGGATGTAACCAAATATCTATATAAGTATTATACAGTATGTTTATCCGCTGTCCGGTGACATACGCCTTTAATTGTCTAATTTGAAATCGGAACTCCGTTAACGTAATTTTCTGAATTACTGGGTTAATTGCTCGGTACTGTCTTCTAGGTTCGAGATAGTGGTCTGCTTGACCGGGTCCGCGAGGAGCATGGGCACCATGACTCAGAGTCGGACGTCTTATTTGTCCAAGGAGATCATGTGGGGCTACAGATTCAAGAATGTTCTACGGTAACTATGACTAATGCTGCCTGGTAGAACCAAGTGGTGGTCGAGTCACCTATGCCTATTTTGTATTTACTGATCACTTGGTTCAGCTTTAGGCTATTTGATCCTATGTTATTTTCAAAGGATTCCAAGTCTTCTATTGTTATTATTATTAAACTATCACGCCAGGACCCTAAAGAAGTAAGGCAGAAAGCCATTTGCCTAATATCTCTATACTTTAAATACATCAGTCTCTTCATACATGCCGGTTTCTGAGACTCTTGACTCTTAGTTATAATTAATATTGAAAATTAATCGCTCGTTAAGAAAACAGAAATTTGGGCAGATATACATACATTAACGTGAAATGATATTATGAAAGCAGAATAATATCAATGGGAAGAAAGTTATGCTGAATATTATAGTGCACCTTTTAGGTACTCCAAAAAACAAGAGAGCTACGTCGTCGACTTGGACAACCTCAACACTGTGGAGCAAGTGGAGACGCCTCTCTGCAGCGCCAGCAGGCTTAAAGAATTCGAGGTTGACATCAAATCTTCCACCAATATTCTGTCCACCCCAACCAACGACTCCACCAACACGCCCTCCATCCCGGACGATGCTTCAACTTTATCTAGGGCTGGAGAATCCGTACCTTCCACCCCGAACTTCGGCAGAGGTGGTACACAGAAGAGCTTCGGGTGGAACTTTAAAAGGTTTGCTCCAGAGAAATATGTTAAGAAAAGAGGCTTAGAAAAGGATGAAAGTTTTTAAGAAGACTAGCATATATGTAGATGCTTTTGTGTAGCATATACTATCAGATTTAGTATATAGAACTAGAGAGGTCGATTTAGTACACAGAACTATCATAAGGTCGATCAAATTACGATGAAACAAAAAAAAAGGTTTAAGCCTCAACTTGATATATTCACTATAGAAGTAATTTTGCTTAAGCCAGAAAGTTAAGGGGAAGATTATGTCTGTTCAATTTTATTATCAATAGTTCTCTAGAGAGCGTCTCTAACAGCCTTTAGGAATTTTCAAGGTCTTCATGATTTTAAAACCTTGTATTTGTAGATATTTCGTATTTCAACGGACTTATACGAGTATTAACTTATAATTATGTATATATAAATGGTCGACTAAATATTTAAAATGAAGGTTAAGTATTCACATTACGGGTGAGGTCAGGGTCAGAGTTTTGGACAGCCAGGGTTCTTCTTGAAACTAGTTAAGCAAAGTATTTGAATTAAAATATATTATAGTGCTCAATTAAATAGCCGCGATATATAATATGTAAAGATTGTACAGATTTGTCATATTCAGTAGCGTAGACGTCTGGAAAATAAATTGATTTGACTTGATTTGTGTTTTATTATTTTTTCTCTCTTCTAGAAAGATCGTATGAAATTCGTCAGCTTGGAAGTTACACATCTGCGTTTTCAAATTCAAGCAACGCGCTAAATTTAATATGAACCGACATTAAAAGAAGAAATATTTGATCGTTTGTGTGCAATGAACCGATTTGAATTTGAATCCTGCATTATGCGTGATGAGCATAGGCAATAGAATATTGTCAAAAAAGTTAAGAATCCGTATGAAAACTTCGATAGTACATCCCGGCTTGTGAAAAAAAAAAGAAACAACAACAAACAAAGCGATGTACTACGGTGCGAAGCCGGGCGGGCCGCTGGTATGAAATAAAAGAATACGCTGTCAATGGTAACAACGTCTACTCCGCAGCATCTCCAGCGAGGCGCCGCTCGCCAACGGTCACCGCGGCCGGCCAAATGTAGCGCGCACGTGTTTTCCTTGTTCCCTACTCGGCACGTTGTCCCGCACGTGGATGCACACTGATACACGTAATTCCTTCACCTGGCTTAATGTCACTCATTATTATTATACTATCGCGCCAGGTCCCCGACGTCGTTGGCAGGCCTCGTGGTTGAGTGGTTAGAAACCTTGACTGCATAACATTTGACTGCATTTGGTTGTTCTGTGTCCGGGTGTAACAAAAATATCTATATACCTAAGTATTATATCATATGTTTATCAGCTGTCCGGTTACCATACAACAGGCATTGAATTGCCTAATTTGGAATCGGATAGCCGCGTGTGGAAGTGTGCCCGGTTCATATTATTATTATCTCTGTTCTTTCAAACCTGACGTGCTTCTACGTTCATCTCTTCATGCATCAACGCCGAGTCCGCAGACTTGACTCCTACGTCAGTAACTATCCAGTTATGTGTGTCGTGCGTGAGCTGGAACAGTGTCACGTAAACAAACGTAACACGAGTACGTCTGCTAGTACGTTATTACGTGATTCACGGCGCTTCCTTTCGCTGACCGCATCCAAAACATCGTGCAGCTATGAATGTGAATGTGATTCATTTGTAGCGTGTATTGTCACTTAATTTTGTTGTATCGATTAAATAAACCGTTGTAAAACATATATTAGTCATTTCTGAGCTGATGAAAAGCTAAATGTTAGTTCATATAACTTATAGTTTCAATTTCTGTTGGTCCACTGCGGGACCGTCTTCTCTCATAGTGAGGGATTTAGGCCAAAGTCTGCCACACTGGCCAAGTACGGATCGATAGACTTCACACCCTCAAAAATATTATATTCTTTATAACATCTGTAGAGTGTGCAACTTTTCTCACGGTGTTTTCCTTCACCACTGTAGAGGGCGATATTAAAATTTTTGGTTATAGAACGCACGTAACTAGTCACGAGTGCGCTTCAGGATCGAACCCAGGCCCGCCGGAGTAGGAGGCTGAGTTTCAAACCACTAGGCCATCACTGCATTAATTACAGTAGTTTTAATGACACTAAATTAACTATTTAATTTACCGTGTAAATGTGTAGTCCCTGCGAGCGGCCGCTTGTCCGAGTATTATTGTCGGTAAATTTGCGATTTTACAATTAGTTTACCAATTACAACTTCCGGTGTTACGATCACATTATCGTGTGGTCAGTACTCTATGTCATCATTTAAAACTTCGTCAACTACATACCAAAATTGGTCCTACAAAAGGTTATGAAACATCTAAGTTGATATTGTTAGTAACTGAGATATTCAAAGCGATAACTTTTAAAGTAAATTTAGTTTTTAATTTCTAGATTTATTGAAATGACGCATTGGACTTATTATGCAACAAAAGTTTAATGTTTTGTTTAATTGTAGAAGTAGCGAGTTGCATCAAATTAATTTTCAAATTCAATTTCAAATTATCATATCATAACATGAGGAGCCCTACCGCTGGCGACCGACAGTCGGGGTTGCCACTCGCGGGAGGATTAGAAAATAATATGTAATTTAAATAAACATGTCATTTAAAAATCACCTTCGAACAATTGATCTGTTAAATATCAAAAGAGAAATTCCTTTTTAATTGTTTATTACAGTGACGAATCGTATAGCTATTCCTTATACAAATTGAAACTACTCTGCAATGTTTTGCGCGAGCCGATTGTATTACAAACAAAAAAATTCGCTTCCGATCAGAAGCTTAAAAACGTAGTTAAATTTTGACAATAAGGTTTAATTTTTTTTAATAATTCAGGCAACACAACCCTAATACGTAATATTAAATATTATCCTGTGAAATGATAAAGGAGTCGCAGCCCGACGTGCTTCCGACCCCACCGTTCCAGTTGGCGGGAAGTTTCGCGCGCTTTTTATTGTCTTAATTTTTGGTTTTATGTTGCCGTGTCCAATCATGAAGTTGTTACTGTTTGTCATATTGACCCAATATGTGGTTACGTGTATCGCAAGGTAGGTGATTTAGATGAACCTGGTTCAGTACTCGCTTGTGCAAGTAACTCTCTTAATGTGGCTTGTTTCAAAGCAGATCGTTAGTTAGAAAACGCTTAAAAACACATTTATCGCTTTTAAATATTCGACTAAAAAATTCGTAAATTAAAAGTAGGTAATTACATTGATGCTGTAGGTGTAGTCGATTGCTTGTACCAACGGAGTCTTTTACCGAATGATGTTTATAAAAACGATTGTCTACTTCATAGTTAATTTCAATTTGGTTTTAAAAATCACACGATACTATAAAATGATAGGTTATATATCGACCCAGATCAAATAAATATAAGTTTAAAATATCATGTTAGTATTAGTTTAATTTTATTTTACACGAAGCATTTAAACATATCGTAAACTAATTTTGACGAGTTTGAAATGTTATGTAATTAAGGTAACAAAATTTTAGATAATATTTAGAAAACAATTTACATTGTAAGACCTAACGCTTAATGTGCCGCCAGAACCGAATGAATATAGGTAATATATTATAATCGTTATGACGTAATGTAGACTTGTAGAATAGAGAAGAAACCTTAAACAAATGAGTACTTGAAAAAATACAAATTAATGTTTCCTAATAACGATTCTTGACGATAACAATGCTTGCAGTAGCCACATTTGGCCAGGAAATTCTCTTTCCCCCCAGCGACTACGTGATCGTCGAAAGACCAGAAGATAACCCGCGCCCGGTCTTCAAGAAGCCGTTCAAGGTGTACTGGAACGTGCCCACGAAGCAGTGCAAGTCCAAGAGAATACCTTTCGAGTTGGAAAAATATGGAATCATACAGAACGAGGCGGATCAGTTCGAAGGAGAACAGATCATCATAATGTATGATACGGGAAAGATTCCCGCGTTTTTTAAAGACAAGAACGACGAGTCTTCGTTAGTGAACGGTGGTCTTCCCCAGGAGGGGAATGTCAGTGAACACGAGGACGCCTTTAGGAGACTCGTTGAAAAAAAAATACCTAACAATTTCAACGGTAAGTAGCTGCGTTCCATTTGGACTTGCATGAAACAGCTCTGTTAATGTCATAACACTAGTTCCTTTAGTCATTTCGGAACTATCCGATTCAATATTAGGCAATTCAATGCCTGCGTTATGGGAACCGGACAGCCGATAAATGTATGTATACATACAATACAATAGATATATAGATATTTTAATTACATTCTGATACAGAAGAAATAAATGTGCCCTACACACAACTGTTTGTGCTTGATGGGAATCGAACCCGCGACCTCCGGTTTTGCAGCTGAGTCTAACCACTCGACCGGGAGACCTATCTATATGCAGAAATTCTTTTCATAATGGATACAGTCCTCTAACAAGATTTTACAATTCTTAACAGTTTATCAATATATGTATATTTTAAAAAAACGATTATAGTATATTTATCCCACTCACAGGCATCGGGATAATAGATTTCGAATCGTGGCGGCCAGTGTTCCGCCAGAATTATGCGAAGCTCGTCGTTTACAAAACATTGTCTTACGAAGCTGAGAAGAAGAAACATCCACAATGGCGCGAAGAATGGATTAATGCTGAGGTAACAGTAACTCTCATTAAACAGCTATTAAATCCCATTCAGAGTATTTTTTATTTCTTAAAATCAAATATTTGGCACCTTTACATTGCAAACATTTATCGTAGTAAGTTACCATAGCATTCAATAGTATAAAAGACAATAACTAAATCAGCTATCTTTAACATGAGATCAATATTATAGAGAGAACTAGCTATGCCCGCGATTTCGTACGCGTCGAATGGTGACTTTGGATACCATTTAATTTTTCTAGAATACCTTTATTACGGACAAAAATAAAGGTTGGCGGTAGAGGTGCAAAAATTTAGGGTTGCATGTATTTTTAATACTGAATCATAAAATAATTAAAATAAAAAGAATTGTCCAAAAAATAAAAAAACATTTTTTACCGTGGACAACCCTTATTACTTAAGGGTATGAAAGATAGTTTACATCCTATTCTCAGACCTACTGAATATAGATAGAAAGTTTCATGAGAATCGGTTAAGCCGTTTCGGAGGAGTTTTGTTACAAACACTGCGACACGAGAATTTTATATATTAGATAGAGAGTAAACGTCCGTATCCGTATCTGTAACCGCAGATCTCTTCACCAAATATTCGCATCCGTATCCTCAGATACTCATTTTTAGCGATCCGGCACATCACTACTTAGCATATCCTAATTAATGAGAGTCGGTTCGAGTGCGGTCCATTAATTACATTATCAGTATACCTACTTCTTCATAACTTAAAATCACTACATAGTATAAAACAAAGTCTCTTTTTCTGTCATTATGTCCCCTTGTTCCCTTAAATCTTTAAAACTACGCAACGTATTTTGATGCGGTTTTTTTTTAGTGAATAGAGTAATTCAAGAGGAAGGTTTGTAATAACGTCCATCATATAGAAGAGAAATACTGTTATAATTTATATGGCAGAACAACGTTTGCCTGGTCAACTAGTGTTATAATGACAGAGATAGCGACTTTGTTTTATACTATGTAGTGATAAAGTTATGTTATGATGAAAGTTATGCGTAGTTTTAAAGATTTAAGGGAACAAGGGGACATAACAGACACGACATGACAGAGAAAGCGACTTTGTTTTATACTATGTAAGATATCATGTCACGGT
>DWUN01003824.1:0-11531 GCA_018249975.1 Passova gellias
TGCGTGTGGCACTCGGGGACTCTCGCCGTAAAAATATTGCATAGCATTTGTTATCAACTTATGCAATTATAATATAATGTTACGCAATTTTTTTTTTCTTTGATATTAATTCAAGTTACAGTTTTTGAGCGTTTCTTAGCGTGATCGATAAGAAAACAATTTTTTTTTCTTTTATTGAATAAATGAGAAGATAATATTGTTTAAAATATTTTTATTAGCGAGCTTCGTACAGTCTACACGCATACGTCTAGTCTCACGCACACAAACGCCGTGCCGAAGTCTGTCGAACTGAAACGACGTTAGACGATGCGCGGCTTCCAACGCCGCACCGCTGTGCCGCTCGGAGTGAGGGGTGTTAGGTTTATTCGTTACGGAATTTCTTGATTCTATCGCCGCGCTCGAAGCCCGCGATAAAAGCTATGCAATAGCTTAAAAAAAAATGATATTGCAGCGGTCGGAATAATGCGTGAAAAGTGAAATCTAAATAATCCATATTAAATAAAGTAAACAGTTAATTATTTTGGCATCGCATGCACGGTTGCATCGTACGCGATTATGTTTGTATGAGCATAATGAACGTTCACAGCGCGTCGTTGCTGCAATACATCGGAGCATTAATATCACCGGAAATATTTGTTAAAAGCGAAAATGGTTTCAACAGAAACATTTCAATGAACGTAATACACCTGCTGTTTGCTGGAAATTAATTCTTGATGGGCCGACGAAATATTACCGGCGGGGGATCAAACGCAAATAAAAATATAAAACATTTGTACTTGCGCTCGGCCGGACCCGTGCAAACAGCAGCTCATGGGGAGGCCGGGGAGGCGGCGGTCGTCAGCCATCCGGCAGGTATGACCGACCTATGGCCGCTTCAGCTTGATAATTCCTTGAGCTGCACCATTTGCTTCGGTTCTCTGTCGAATATTACACGCACTCACACACACACACACACACACACACACACACAAACACACACACACACACACCAATCTTTTAAACATCAAGCCGTCCTCATCACCGCAATATTCCAATTTGCGCTGTTTCGTGATCGCCGGAGTGGCAGCCGCGTGACACGGGTATTCATATTGCTGATAACACGGGAGCATATACAATGTACTATCGTTTGTAACACTCTGTTAATTGAATTACTCAAATATAGCGTTTAGCAGTTGAGCTTTCTTCCACTAAATGTAACTAAACTACTATTAAATTCAAAACTGCTCTGAATCTAGCGGAACCACAGTTATTCACCAAATCATGGAGTGACAGTAAATTGAGTAGAGGTTGCGTTTTTTTTGTATCAATTACATTATTTAATTTTTAACATCTAGTTTGTTTTATTAATCCCCGTCTCGAAAAGGTCGTTGTTAGTGTGATAGTTCTATGTGTGTTTGTCTGTGACACCATGACTCTAAAGTGGGTTTTTAAAGCTAATTTCATCAGCTTTTCTAATTATCACAACTCGTCTCAGTAATCCGAAATTTCATATATTTGGAATCAGAGTGATCACTTATTATTATTATTAACTTACTCTTTCAAGATGCTCCAGCATTATTGTCGACTGTGGTCCACGAGGATACCAACTTTAACTACAAGTGAAAACGTAATCTCAGGTCTTCGATCAAATGTCCGGACCTCGCTCCGCTCACTCAAGCGGTGTCTAACCCTTGAGACAATACCCCTATCTCCTCTATTGCCTCGTATACGTCGGTGTGGGCTTTTGAAGGCGTTTATTGTGTAATGTAGACAATCGGATGATTAATTAACACCATTATCAGACATTGCCCGTTATTAACTATTGCGTGGCAATTTGTTGCCAGATTTGTGTGATTGAGGGTCGTGCACACAAAAACCTGGTATACAAAAATTACGTATTTAAAGTTATTAATATTCTACTCTATTCCAAGTAATATTGGAAGAAGATAATTCATGTTACACGACTAAATCCGAAGGTAACCCTGTCTCCAGCCACTCCTACGGCGTGTGTGAGTCAAAATATATACATACATAATATGTATCTTCATCTTCTCACTCTGGTGCTCTAGTCTCGCTGCGGCTCTCCTGATTGTTCTCGGCCGATCCCTTAAGCCGAGGGCATTAGCAAAGGGATTCCGAGACCATGTAAATGACGCACGCAACAGTAATATATACATATAATTAGTTATTCATTACATTATATAAGTATCTTCGATTGTCCATTGCTCAGTGAAATAGGTTGACATTTTCCTCCTGAAATCTCATTATATTTAAAACAATATCCTTAAATTCATTGACTTCCGCATCGCCTCCCTTCGCTCTTAAATTATCCATTGTTTCAATGTCAAATTTATATTATGTTGTCGGAAATGAGTTATATTATATTTTGGCAGTAAAATATAATTTACCGTGAAAATCGTGATGTGACCAATTGTGAGTTTAACTTCATACGAACTATGTATAAGTATAAGGAAATGTCAGTAAACTGCATTATTTCATTTTAAATAATATATTTGAGAAATCCTCCCTCATTTATGATATTATCTTTCGTATTTTTCAAATAATTCGACAATAAACATACATAGATATCCTTACATGTAATAATTATAGTGATACTCTGTCGGACACAGGAACCTAATTGACGTTGAATGTTCAAAATGGAACTGGAGATGAGTTTCGTGGTCGATGTATAGAACAGTCGATTATGAAAACATCAGGCCGGTGCATCGCAACGGTGGAATATTAGTTCTGTCTCGGATCGGTTACCGGCAAGATCTGGCAACATCTTCTCGTCTTATGTTTTATGTATTTTCCGTAGGAACAGGTATCGCCATGATTTATTTATGTTACAAGTTTTGATAGCGTTGTCGGTTACCAAGTTTGTTACGAGAGCGTTCTCTTTATAATATAACTTCAATGGAACGGAACTTTGAAATTTATGGCAAATGAAAATTAAATTCGAAAGCTCTCGTTGGAAATTAGTGAAAAAATAGGCCCCGGTATTTGCAATTACTCACGAACGTTATAGTATCGGACTCTTCTGTTTCACTGAGAATTTCATCGACCGAGTTTGTTAGCGCGTTCGGTCCTAATTTGGACTCGTCTCCTCGCTATTACGCCCGAGAGAGTTTTCTACAATGGACAATTTAATTCGAAGTAGAAAAAGATTCTCATTATCGGGAATCCCCCCAACGTAGTATCTTCGCTGCAGTTAGTTAAACCGGCGAACACTACTTAATTAGGGCACGACGTTAATGCCGCGCTGTTGCGCTTAAACACTCTGCTAATCGCTGTTTTAGCGCAAGGCGTAAGCGATTAGCGGCCGCGTTTATTTTCTTCAGTACAATCACTTCGCTTTCGCGTCGCTTCGATACACAGCTGAAAACAAGCAGGAACAAACGCATCAGTATCATCTCAAATTTCACTGCGTTTTATGTTCAGTTTCATTTAAAAATCAAATCAAATTTCATGTCTCTCGCTGTGACGGTGAAAAAAATAATCGAGAGGAAAGCTTAGAGAATGTATTAAAAAATTGTAATGTTTCTACGATTTGTGAAGTCTGACAGTCCAGTTGGCCAGCGGCGGGCTGCGGGACGAAACCTTCGTACTATGAGAGAAGACCTAAATGCCAAGGCGGGCTCATAGCGATGTTTAGCAATCAGTGAACGAATGTAGGGGTAGAAGGAACGTTTAAGCTGGGTGAGGTGGTGGTGGACCACGTATACATATAATAGATGCAAATTTCAAACGATCTGTTAATCTTAAAAAATATCGGGCGCGAATGTTCCTACATTCGTAGGAAAGCGTGACAAATTGTAATTGGTGGATGGATAGAACTGCGTGGCGCAGTATGCTCCGGGTCGACCCCTACTGCAGGAGAGACCGGTGCCCAGCAGAGGGACCTCCAATTTTATACCGGACGCGAGGCCAGCAGAAAGGCGTTTTCGTGCTACGAAGTGTTCCGCGCCCGCTTCCGCCCGGCGTGCATCCGAAGGCTCTAATAAGTGGCTATTAATGAAAATATTACGAGCAATTACACGCGGAGCGGGAACGTTAAACGCTTCTTTATTGTTTTATTATACTGATAATAATAACCGTCTGCGCGCTCTACGAAGGGACTGTAGTCATTATGGCGATATTAAGATTAGGTTCATCGTTACTATTCTGTTACGAACTTTATCAACAATTGGACATTAAACAATAGATACTACATACTCGTGGTTGGCTGTTTGACGACCCATACATAGTTGATCGTTGCCCCCGACATGTTTTCAATCGGAATATACAATTATATTTGTTAAAACATTTAATTGTTATGTTTTATTTATTTATATCGCGGGACCTTATACGAAGTAAGAGTGTTGTTACTATTAAGCGCCCGGTATAACAATTATTCATCTTTTCTAATGATCGTTATACCCCACCCTCCTCTTCGGGCGACCGTTGCAGGTCCGGCCGAGCAAAAGTATAAACAATCGTATTTATGTCGGTTCGTACGTCAACTCTATTGCCGTTTACGAATGAATAATTAATTTTAAAGGAATCGAGATCCGACCTCGCTACTCGGCGTGGAGGGGGCGCTGGAGGGGGGCGCCGCGAAAAGTTTGGAAATGTGGTTATTCAAAACTCATATACAATAAAGTTTACGTTATAATCATTTTGATATTCATGCACGAACGAGAATCATCCTTATACCGTTTCGCCAGATACCTCGCGGGGTAGGCGGACGCTAGCGAGTGCTAAATATCTCTATCCTTACAAACCCGACGCGTCGCTTCTACGTTCACGACTCTCCACATACATACGCGCCGCTTTCGGAGACTCCTGACTCCCCGTCGCCCGGTATCTGACCTGGTCGGTCGAGGTAAGTCTTGGTGTCCTTCACTCCCTGCACTCGTCGATACTCGCATAGTACATGCGTTTAGTCCGTAGAACTAAATATGTATATGAAACATTGAGTAATATATAATATGAAATTGGTTATTGATTATTACGATATTTGAACGACTTTTACAAGCTATTCGCGCATGGGAACTGTTTTACAAGCTATTCGCGCATGGGAACTGTTTTACAAGCTATTCGCGCATGGGAACTGCTTTACAAGCTATTCGCGCATGGGAACTGTGTTCATTCGTGCTCGTTCATTCCTTTGCACATTTCCATTTCGTCCATTCTTTTATTCGTTTTCTTCATTTAAATATCTCATCGCCGGTAAAACCGAGTGTTAATTTGAAGCGAACAAGGAAAAATATTTAGTTATAAAGGAGAAATTTACCCGAGGTCGGGTCGCAATAAAAATTCTCGGCACGATTTAGTCAACAGAACAACAATACGCACGAGTTTCGTCAAAGAAATGTACACTCCGCGTAACATCACAGGACATCACCCGACACGCAGCCACCGCTCCGCGCCGGTTCCCGGCCCCCGTGTTCCTAAACTGTCGACTCTACCATAATTTTGTTTTATCTTATCTTTCGCGTCTATAAAATAAATGTTTACGCGTCAACTTAATCTATTCCTCAGGGAAGGCAGTTTTCACAGCTTCACAAACTTCATTAATTAAGCCTTTATCCGCGCTCTTGAAACTCATTCAAATTTATTCTAATCTTGGAACTAAGGTGCAATGCTAATTAGTCTTCTCGATTAAAATGAATGCTTATTTCGTTAACAAGGTGTCAGTTCATAATTGTATTATATTAACATAGAGTACCCACTGATTGTCGAAAACGTCTTCGCGCGGTGACTTACTTAATTTTACATATATTAGCTATCATTCCTTACTTCGTTCTTAGAAATTTTTTTAATGACACTAAAAGAGCCTTATGCCTTTATAATGTTGATTGAAACGATAACGGCAGTCAAGTGAACCATGCAAACCACTGGAACCCGCAAAATGTAACATTCTCGGCCGCGGGCAATCGCCGCGGCAATCGACAGGAAAACAAGACCGATACAATACCGAAGTCGCTTTCGGTCCGTAACAGAGTTGTTATAGAGAGAGAGTCGGACTCGTACACGGCGCGACTCACTCCAGAGAGAAACAAAAATATGGGAATTCCGCCAAAGAGGCGCGCGAGGCACAAAAATTTCCCGAGAAATTTCATAAAGACTTTAGCGCAGTCGTACGAAGCGTCCGTATAAATCTATCGAGGAATTCTGTTATGGAATAACTTAGTCTTATTGAGTTGCAAACTTGATACATAAACATAAAACGAATGATAATTCCGCTGCCACTCGTTTCGGCGGCGGATTGGCTCACTTCTTGTGCTGAAGTAGACTTTTGTTCGGAAACTTCTTGCGCTCTCCCGCCGAGTCGAGTTTTGAGGAAATGACTGCATTGTGTCTCAATTAAGTAATGTATGGTGTATAGAGTAGTTCGGTCCTTTCATAGAGCAGTGCGTGTCGCACGCGGTACGGGAAACACGGCCATTAATAAGATGCGGCGAATAGGCACTAGGTGTTTAAGATATACGCGAGTACCTAAATGTGAAGAATTCTTTTGTTAATAAAGTTTAGAATTTATTAGTCATAATATAACATATATAGCGTACTTAAAGTAATATGCTTTATGTGGAGCGAACAGTTAGCACTTAACGTTGTGAATTCATACAATTCGTTATTGATACTCTACAGAAGTACATAACGCGGTGTCATACATTGCCAAGTTACAAAAGATTAAGACCTGGTAATGATAGGATAAAATAAAATATAAGACTTAAATGTAATGCGTTAAAACAACTTCAAACAGTAGTTGTTCGAAGTTGTCTAAAAGAATTGTGTTGGAAGATAATAGTTCCGAATGCCGCGCTGACACATTGTCCCACTTTTCAAAACACGAAGCCATAATAGTGTATACCGTTTTAATAATAGCTTTACACGGATTTGATAAATGACTGACTCTTTATTATTCGGAATGCGAAACTCGCAGACGCCTGGAAACATGCCCAACGGGAAATTTAATAACTTATGTCACATTACTTTCACGTTATAAAGTCTATAATGTAGACTCGACGGTTGAAATTAGTTTGGCGCCACGGCCAGGTAGCCCGGCGAGGTCGGCGCGGTACAGTCTTGACAGCGAAACTTGTTTGGATCAGCCCAATGTGCTTAGAGTTGAAATAATACGGGAGCGAAATAAAAAGTACTCAATATGTTTACTTCTCGGTGTGCACAGGTCGTGGGGTCGTCTCACTCCGGTTCAAACTTAAATTTAAATTTTTCTTTAGTAATCGGTAACATTCGTTGAAGGCTTTAAGGGCGGTTTAAAAACATCCGGCTGCGGGCTGGCCGTTGACCGCTTTTGTCACTGTAATTCGCACTGGGGCTGTGTACTGCGGAATGCTCCAGGCCTCTCAGGAGTGCAGCATAGACTCATGCCCAGAAGTGGGACGCTGAAAGAATGGCAACTGTTAAGTAAATAGCAATCAATCAAATATTACCATATTATATAGTTAATCCCGTCCCTTATTTTTCTTCTACTTTCATCAAATATTTAATAATCGTAACCTTATTTTTCTTCTACTTTCATCAAATTTGTTATAAAGCCTCGTCTATTAGAGGTACTTCCTCTCGCATTCGTCTTAAAGAAGTGGCTCTCTAAAATCCCAATTAAACATAAGATTTAAAAAAAACAGTAAAATATTGTAATATTATATTAATTTATTTGATCCAAAAAATGGTTACACTCTAAATGGCTCACTTCATAAATCAAGCGCTGCGCCGCTTGCAGGTCAGCGCATCCAGCTCAAATTAAAGCCTTTAATTTTCAGTGCAGGCCATTGTCAGTGCAGTCGGATGATATATATTTAAATTAAATGTTATTAAAAAGCACTTACACGATAATAAATTACGTTATTATTCTCATCGATCCTTTTATTACGATTCCTCGCGGTTGTAGCGAGAGACGTTTTAAATGATAAAACACAAAAAAATACAATACGTAGACTATTTGTAAAATCAGAGATGTCCTCCAGGCTTTGAACCCTAGACTTTCGTAGTGGGAAGTTGACATCTATGCCACTAAGATAACACTGCCGTTTTATATAACAGCTGATAAAATAATATAGATACAAACAAACGTGGTAAAGCCGTTGAAGCTGGTGAAGCTGGTGAAGCCGGTGAAGCCGGTGAAGCCGGTGAAGCTGGTGAAGCCGGTGAAGCCGGTGAAGCCGGTAGAGGTAGACTTAGAGTTTTATTTCTAATTCAATTGTTTATTC
Source organism: Passova gellias (assembly GCA_018249975.1). NCBI lineage: Eukaryota > Metazoa > Arthropoda > Insecta > Lepidoptera > Hesperiidae > Passova > Passova gellias. The sequence continues at coordinate 8,196 of DWUN01003824.1, forward strand.
TCTTGAAGATAATAGTGCAAAGAATTAGCGAGCCTCGTAATATTGATATGCTCATCGTTTATCGGCTTCGGGCGCCCCTTAGGCTATGGCGGGGGACAGCGGTACCACTCAGATACTGTTTACATCGGCAGTGTCGATTACAACACGACTTATGAACACTACTGTGTATCGCATTACAATTGTATACTATTTGCGACAACAGCCGCAGGAAGAAAAGTAATATTATTGTCATTAAGGTAAATGTCCTTTCAGGATCGATGTCGTCTCGGTTACAAATTCTGTACTCGCAGTTGGAATCTAAGTATACTCCGGTGCGACCGACTGGCGTTTTACTCGGGACGCCGGTGACAACGGGTCGCGGGTTCAGTTCGACGTCTGTGCGAGCGGATAGTTGTAAAATGACTTTAACATGAATTTCAGCCAATTAAAGCCCGAGACAAATGGCTATCGAAATCACTACTGTTATTGTAAAGTAGTATTGGCTGCTACCGAAACAGTCGAAAGTTTCAAAGCTCCGTTAAGCCGTCGATGAGGGTGAACAATTCGCTTTCCGATAACCGGTAGCCGAAGTGACTTCCGGCACGAAAACTTGCATGTTTAGCCTCCAGCGGCCCAGTAGCCAGCGCCGACCGCATATCGAAGTTAAAATGTTCCCGTTATAGCGGCGCCTCGGGCGGCGGGCGGCGGGCGGCGGGCGGCGGGCCCTTTCAAATAACCACTTACCTTCATATTTTATTTGCGGCCAGCCCCGAAAAGCCTCGGTAACCAGTTTATATAACGTCCCCTGCTCGCCGTCGGAATGATAAATATTTATGCGTTTTGAAACCAAACGAATTTTCGTGTGAAACGAACGATATCCATATTAAATATCACCCGAATGTTGACGGCGACTGTAATGTAATGTAATGTAATGTAATGTAATATACTTGTCGTTAACGTCACTTTCGTACCTGTAACAAAACAAGAGATGCATGTACTTCAAATACAATGGAAACACGAAACAAAATTACTGTCACGCTGAGTGTCTTCATAATTGGACAAGCCTCGTAATCGAGTAGTTAGAGACCCTGACTGTAAAAGAGCAGTCTTGGGTTCGAGTTCTACCCGGAACGAGCATGTGTGTGATGAGCACATTTAATTTTTCTGTCTGGGAGTACTAAAACTAAGTGTTATATTGTACGTATATATGTATGTTTATCAGCTCTCCGGTTACCAGAACACAGACATTCTATTGCCTGATTAGTACGAGAATTTTTAGAGTCAGTTCGGTAGTTTCAAAAACTAACAAATTTTAATTGTTAATAAATTATTCTCATCGTGCGAAGATACCCTTATCTCAACGCGGAACAGTAAAAACGGTTAATAATGATAAACTATAATTTAAAAAGAAAACAATTTGTATGTGATTCAAAAAAAGTAAAATTTTTCCTTCGACTCAATAAGAATATCGCGATCACATATTCCCTATAAAGTGCGGGGACGAGGGAATTCACAGCGTTTACGTGGGGCGGCTCCCGCTCCGGACCAGAATCGCAATTCGACAGTTGTTTGTTGAGAAAATCAATTTTAAAAACTGAACCGACATGTTCCGTTCGAAATACCAAAAGATATTTAAAATAATGAATTGGCTTTCTTTTTATTTATGCGATGACTAATATCGCTCGAAAAATACGTATTTCTACCGTAGATTTAGCGGAAGCACTCAGTCATATGTTACAATACACTACGATAGGCAAAGGGTGTATTCGAAATATGTAGGCGACCCGAACGGAATGCCAACCCGCGACACTTGTTTGCCGACATATCGATTTGAACGCGTCTAAGAATCTTCGCCTAACATAACGTTTGTAGAGAAGCTGGGCTCTTTCCTACGTTTATGAGCAATGCGAAAAGTGCTAACAGGAACGCAAGGTTAACATTTCCGAATCATAAATGTTCTACTAACTTAGTGGAGGGGGTCGGGTACTGATCGTAAAGCACTTTTACGTCCCACTACTGCGTATGGTTCTTCATAATAATAGGCTTTAGTGAGTAGATGATAACCTAGTGGTTAGTATTTTAAGCTTTAACTCCCGGGTCTGGGTCAAATCCTCACACGCACCTCTGACCCGCTATAGTCGTATCAGTGTGGAAAAACATCCCGAGGAATCTTGGACTGCGTAGTAGAAGGCCTTAAAACCTTTTCACTATACAAGGGGGACCTCTACCCCGCCATGTTGTTAGCCCTTTTTATTGAAAAACAATAGGCTTTTATGTTATAGAGTTCGCAAACGACTGCATCCGATGAAGTCCGCGAGACATTATCGAAGTCACGTCGGGAAGCACGTTTTAAACCTACCCTAATGTTGGTGATTTCGGTTTTTTGTTAGTGGAGTTATTGCTATTCTTACTGTTAAGCTCCCTTCTCGTACCGACTTCACAAACTACGAGTATTACGCAGCCTCGTTTTCCTTGGAATTGGCGGAGTGCCCTACATAAGTTTTGTTGTGTATTCCTGAGGGCATATCGAGCTTTTTGTGTTTCCGGCCACTCTTACTAGTCGGTGTTAACCGTTGGCCTTTTGGAAGCCATTTCCGGTCCGGCCATTTTTGTTGCTCTAAATTTTTACAACATTCTCTCGACTTCTATTATATTTTATAAAAACTTAGCTCTCAGCCGTCACTGCGATAGCTTATACCTATTCACAATAAATATTCTATAATAATCCAGGTTTCGAATACCTGTGGCGGTTTAAACTCTAGAAATAATCCCGACTGGATTCCAATAGAGCTTTGAATATACATAAAGGTCGTTTAATAGAAAACCTTCCATTGTTGGTGCAATTCTTCGTTCCTCGAGATAACGAGGTGGCTTGAAGAGATGATAAAGTTTTCTTGTTATGTGCAGGAATATTTCTATTTTTATTATCGGATACTAACGAACGTGCAGGTGGGAGCGATGGCTCAGTGGTTCCGATTTCAACTTCGATTCCGAGCTTATGCGGTTCAAATCCTGAAATCTCTGACGTTGCAAATTCCTAATAAATAGGAACATGACACACGAATTCGATAAGAATTTTCAATGGATCAAATTTTATTTCTCATTTACACTTTTATCGAACCGGTTCACATCATATCCACGCAACTACACTACATACATGTGACAGAAAATATGACTAAAAAAATGGAGTTCGGTCGCGATAAAGCGTGAACGTATAAATTCCGGCGACGCAGCCGTTAAAAGAACAAGCGGGGAGCGGAACAGCCTCCGCGCGCCGGACTCCGATCGCTGCTAAATTCAAAGTGCTATAGCTGCTGCCGCCGATCCGGCCGGCCGGTACCGCCGCAAACGCTACGT
>DWUN01003825.1:0-11529 GCA_018249975.1 Passova gellias
GCGAGGCCAACAGCGGCAGACTCAGGTACGTGGTGTTGTATCCTATACTGTCGTGGCCTAAAGCAGTGTGAACTTTAGAACTCGTTCTGACCCCGTCGTCAGTCCCAGGAGAGCGAGCCATCCCGCATCAGGCGGATGCGCACGCTACACCATCGTAAGACATATATTTAACTTGATTTGGGTATGTTGAAAGATGTATTCGAATCGTTTTATGTTCGGGTAATCTAGAGGCTCCGACTTTAACGAATTTTGGTTTCACGATAAGCCTAATAAGTCCACTGCTTGTTGAACGGACCAACAAGGAACTCGTTAAACTGATTTGGAATAAGATCTTTAATTGGAACGTTTTCTCGCGAAGATCAAGAATCGAATTACACATACAAATACATTCGGCTACCTCGTGTCAATAGTCGCCAGAGTATACTCGTATACACGAAATGTAAACATAACGTGTGGTGTTAGTACTTATGGCGTCAATGAGAATTGACGTCAATAGAACGGTCACGGAAAATACTTTCGCAAGTGTGTAATGTGATAATGTTTAGGTAACGTCTGCAATCTGCAACTAGGTCGATAAATTTAGTAAGGTTATATTCAACTCTCATAACCATGCAGCGGTTGGACATAATAAACGATATACATTTTAGCCGAACGCGGTCACCACACAGACAGGTGACTGCTTGTGGCAAATTCAGTATGTCGAAGGACACTTAAGGCTTGGTCCCGAATATTATCGTTAGATAACAGTTATTAACCCGTGAACGGAAGCAGGAAGCGGTTTAAAAAGATTTTATAAGCGGGTGTGGCACAACTTTTATCTATTATCCACACCGGAGTAGTATTGTTTAGATTATCCAAACCCTTAACCAGTTAGTGGGAAATAAAACCCAGCAATTTAAAGGGCGGCAGGCAGCTTGTATAAGTATTCTATTGCGCCTGCAAAATACTTACACAAAGCACATCAAGGCCGCAATGACTGCAATAAGCAAGTCTTTTGATTTTTAGTAATTCGGCATAGGCATAGAGGATAGAATTTAGCTGCAATATAGCCTGATGAAAACTGATGATTGGAGCACGGTGTCATTGGAGTACATTATATTTGTATTCATTATAATTTTCGCAGAAATATGTAGGCAAAATCTTTTAATGTCCCACTTACATAGGCGAAAGACGTTCTTCAAAACAACATGTGCATATCGATTGAGTTTTAAAAATTTAAACTCAAAAACAGGCCGAGCTCGAGTCGAACTTTCGAAATTGTCATTCCATACACGCTATTACGTATTATGCACAATATTATAAAATTTATTTTCTTTCCTTCGAGAATTCGAATGATCTCAAGTTCGCTTATAACTTACACCCTAAACGGATACCCTCGTAGATTTTTTTCCATCGCTATTTAGTTGGCAAATTAAAAAAATAGAAATATAATGACTTCAGGTTCCGACATTATTAAAACGGTCGTTTTTTAATTTACCTTTGTAAAACTAAGATCATACCGAAGTACTAAAATATTATTTAACTGTGACGATTTTGATGGAAATAGCAAGGGCGAAAGATGTGGCTGGTGAAAACCCTTAACCTCTGCCTACCCATATTAGGAATAAGCGTGACTATATGTATTTATTCAGTGTATTTACAAACGCTGTGTAATACCTGGAACTCGTAAAATAGAGTAGGCAGTTAGTTGTACTTTCCATCGCATCGTAAATAGGTCACGCTTTCAATTCATTTGCCGGAACGGTATTTATTAATTGAACTTTTATTTATTAAGAGATATCAGAGTGCAAATGAAGCCTTCTCAATGCTTGAAATGAAATCGGAATGAAATCCGCATGAAAATCGCGTAAAAACTCATCGACCGATCATTACTAGTGCTCTCACGCCTTCGCTGCACTTATTTATCTGACTATTTTATAACTAGCTTTTGCCCGCGACTTCGTCCGCATGGAATAATAACTTTGGGTAGCATTTTAATTTTCTACGATGCTTTGAAAAATTAGACAAATATTTTCTTATAACTTTCGTAAGACAAAATTTTCTTAAAAAGTATCCTATGTTACTTCTAATACTTTCAAGAATATGTGTACAAAGTTTCATGATGATCGGTTAAGTGGTCGCGTAAAAGCGTAGCAAACAAATTTACGTTCACATTTATAATATTGTTTATTTATAAATTACAACAGTATTTTTCTATTATATAATGTATGTTATTATACACATAAACCTTCCTCTTGAATAACTGTATTTATTAAAAGAAAACCGCATCGAAATCCGTTGCGTAGTTGTAAAGATCTAACCATATACCTATAGGGACATACAATGGAAACCGACTTTATTAAAAATTTACATATATATGTAATGTAAGCCCCGGGTCCTGCTATATGTGCAATGGTGGGTACCAGAGTCACAGCTTAGTGTTTATCTTAAATATTATACATGTGTGTAAATTTTCTTCTAATAATTTGTACTTATACTTAATTTTGTACGCCGTAAAAGACCAAAATATGGCACGAACTAATAATCCAGTAACATCCTTTATATGTACCCATATTTGTGCAAATAAACGTGTTTGTCTTTGTCTTTGTAATTTTGTCACTATTCGTTCAATTACTTTGTTATCATTGGGGATTCAAGTTATCGTCATTCAATGTGCGTCTCTTATTTAACATTGAAATAAATTACTCGTACGTTGGGTCAAGGGTACTGAAGTAACATGTGATTACAATATTGAAAAATGTACTACGTTGTACGACAGGTGGAATTATTTAGGTTTTCAACGTTTAAGCTATATCACAATGCACACACAAGAGTGAATGGGTACTTTCCGGGCAAGCGGGCTACACTCTAAAATTTCAGGTATCTAAATACCAAATTGAATTTCATACAATCTTTCAACCCCTATTTACTCCTTTGGGTATGGTAATTACAATTCCTATGTAAGTTCTGACCTACGTAGTATAAAGAACCTATCTGCAACATTTCGGAATCCTACGTTCAGCTGCGCGTTGATTTTTAGGTCAATCAATCAATCAATGTTCTCTCTCTTCTTCCTCTTTTATAGATATATGAAATTATAATGTATGAAGTTAACTCATTTAGTCAAGTAAGGCGTGGTTACACGACATAGCTTGTCGAGTAACCCAAGACCAACTCAGCCCATTTCCAGTTATAAATTTAACATTTACTGGCCAGCTAGTACATATGTTTATAAAGACGTTTTTCGTGAAATTCAATATGTATGTAGTCATAATAATTTACTAGCGGACGGAACGGACGTAATAGGGAAACACCTTGACATGATACCGTTACTGCACAATGGATGAGCCTTGACATTTTATTGTCTGAAATCATGCCGGCCCGGTGCTCAGTCGGCTTTTGTTTTCCAAAAGATGAAAATCGATGGAATATAAAATGGACCGTATAATTTTTTTAACTTCAAGTTTCCGTACATCTTGTGCTAAGGTTTATCCGCAAATGATAATTTCAAGCATCGTTTTCCATTGCGCATTGTTATAAAGATACCTATTAGGCATACCCCGTCTCCTGAAGAGTATACTCCCGGGTATACGTATTTACGGCCTTCAAATTCTAACGCTTACATGTGCTATGTAATACATAATGATGATCCAGACCAGCTGTTATTGTAGATTGGTTGGCGTAATTTTGTTGTAATACAGAAGTATTACTTCAATTATTACAAGGCACAAGTATATGGACAGTTGGGGAATAGAACGGTAAAAGGAACTCATAACAGAATAACATCATACACACATATATAACAGCACGCCAGGTCCCAAACGGGGTAGGCAGAAAGCATCAAGAGCCAAATACCTCTGTCCTTGCAAATCTGACTCGCTTCGTCTACATTCATAACTCTCTTCATGCATACACTCCGGTATAGAACATCATAATAAGTGATACTTACAAAATGTATTAGCCTGAAATGTATTTCTACTTTTTCTACCATTAACGGTACTTGTTACCGCCCACATTAAAACGAATGACCTAGAAAACAAAATCATTAGATTCTAGATTTGTACAATGTCTAAATATCTAACGTAGCAACCATTAGTTACATTACTCAATCGAGCGTTAGTTTTCCAGCCGATAAAATACAGTGTTTCATATAAATAGTACCTACCACTATAAAAGCGTTAAGCTTCGCGGAGCTGTTAGCCAACTTGATTGATATTCCTTTATCGTATGACGGCTTACTTCATATTGTTAATGTTAAGTGATCGAATAAATAAAGATATTTTTTTTTCATAAATAGATATTTATCATAGGCGTTATAAATGTTCATATCTTTCATATACCAACCTAAGCCGAATAAAAAAACGTGACTTTTATCTCAATGTACTCAATAATATCGTTGTCATCGTAAAACAATGTCGGTTTTGAAAAAAATTGCAGTATCACTTTTTATTATATATATTTACCACACAGTGAAATAATTTTTACGACATTTTAAAACTGTCCATTTTTTTATACACAACTTAGTGTTATGATTATGTCCGATATGTATGTATTTTCATTTATTCTTTCTTAATATGAGGTATTGTTAAAAGCACTGTGTTAACTGTGTAACTTGGATATAGCGCCCTCTAGAGGACATCGTCATAACCTAAAAAATATATGATGCCGAGTTGGGTATCAAAAAAACGAGCTTAACTAGCACATATTTTGAATATTTGTTACTATGTTATATATAAAAGAACAAAGAACGGTAGTTGTATACCACTTTGCCCTAAATTTTATGATCGCTTACTGCTGTTAGAATGTACTGTTTTATTGGGTTATGTAAAAATAGTCGTTCGGGTTTATGGACTCTGCAAAAACTCTCTTAATCCGTTTAAGTTTAACTAACGCCCAACTGATATACTAATCTTTATTATTATTATTATTATTATTACACAGTATAAAACAAAGTCGCTTTCCGCTGTATGTCCCTATATATGCTTAGATCTTTAAAACTACGGAACGGATTTTGATGCGGTTTGACAAATAGAGTGATTGAAGAGGAAGGTTTATATGTATAATAATAATAACAACCTAACTTATATAGTAGAGAAATACTCTTATAATCTATATGGCAGAACAACGTTTGCCGAGTCAGCTAGTTATGAATAGTCACATATTTTTTGACACATTATTTTATTTTAACATTTTAATATCATACAGGCTCTCAATAACCTGACTACATCAATCAGTGTCTGGTAAAGCTAACCTCTTCGAACTTTCTTACAACGCAATCTATCATGTAACACGACGTGACATAATAATAATTGATCGTCTCTTGTCCATATCTCGCGATGACACACATGCGAGTTACCAAAATAGTCACAAGACACGATAAGGTATCCGTGTATCCAAGATGTTGGTGTAAAACAACCACATTTTAAATAAGAAATCTTCGAATGGCCTCTTGATCGAGTGATTCCAGTCCCCGACTGCTAAATCGGTCGAAGGTTCGATTCCCACTCAAAGCAAATATTTGTGTGATGAAACTATTTTTTTGTGTCTGGCTACAATAAAAATATTTGTATAAGTATTATATAGTACGTATAATGTTTATATATGTGATTTATCAGCTGTCTGGCCAATCATGGTATAAGCTCCGCCTAATTTGGGTCGGATGAATGTGTGTGGGTGTGCTGAGGTATAATTTCCATAAGTTTAATTTTTATTCGACAGTTTAATAAGTGCTTTTGGTGAATCTTATCAATACCGGTACTTGGTGGTAACGAAACAAGAGAGGTGGGCAGAATAGGGACGAGCGTGAACAGAGATCAAAAACAAAACATTCTGCTCCACTTAAAAATTACTTATTTACTTTCAGATAACGGGTATTAAATATATATAGGTATCATACGTAGATGTATATCATATTAACCATTCGTATTAGCGTATCGCAGAGGCACTGCTGTTTTTCACAAATCAATAAAGGGAATAACAATGCACTGTAAGATAATTAGATGCTAATATAAACTTACATTTAATATTTAGTAACTACTATAAACCACATTTAGTGATATGTTCTTACTAACGAGTTAAACTAAGTCATTTCTATAGGTGCGTAATTAATATTTGCGCGTAATTAACACATGTAGTTTAGATTTTAATTGTTGATATAATTACGTAGAAGGTACACTACGCTAATGGCCGCAATCCTTTTTGTTTCATTGGAAAGGCTGTTTTGGTCTCTATTTTGGGATAACCTTCAAAAGATAGCGCGGTGCTTTGGATGAGACCCCTCGGTTATATGGGAGTGTTGCTCGCTAAATTCCTCTGCGCTGTTGGAGGAATCCGGGATCCCTACGGAATGCACCAGTGTCCTCAAAAGCGGCTCCTTTGTCAAGCCCCTTAGAATATCCGGGAGCATAATTCACCACGCTCTCTGGAGTTGATGGAACAGTCAGTTTCAAAGGCAATTTTATAGCCACTTCCATAAAAGATTTATGCACGTCATGAACAGGAAAGGAAAATAAATCATATTTTATAAACATTTATATTATGTCTGAACCTGGGTATTGCGCTGGTTTGAAATATCGCCCAATTTCGCGTCTTCCAAAATTGAAAACGTAATGTGAACGGAAGTTGCACAGACGTTCTTAACTAGTTGTATACTAAACGCAATTAACTATGAAACTAGTAATAACAGGAGTTAAAATGATGTGAAATAAAAAGTCTGAATCCTATTTCATAATCTTAACATTGGTATTAGTTTTGTCATCAAAGCGAACGTTGATGGATTTAGGCTCAGTCTAGTTAGGATAGTTCAGATACTGGCTGACGTAGGAGTCAAGAGTCTCCTAAACCGGTGTTGGATGCAAGAAGAAGAGAGTGATAAATGTAAACGAAGCGCGTCAGGTTTGCAAGGACAAAGATATTTGGCACCCGGTGCTTTCTGCCTACCCTGTTAGGGGCCCTGGCGTGATGGTATGTTGTTGTTGTTGTTGTTGATATTAGTTTTCCGTGTAGTAGCACCGGAGGCACTACTTTCTTCCAATAAAAATTTCATTCAAGGAAGGAACATATCCTCTTGGAACCAATCTAATATGGTAATTAGGAACATGTTTGAGCACAGAGTAAAATGAACTCAACAAACAGGTTCTGATACGGGCAGAATGTTCACGTTTGCAACATAGATAAGTAGGGTTGCCACACTACGGGATGCAAAATATTCAATTATACATAAAACTCATAGTAAGCATATAATTTTAATTCAGGACTTACAAATATTGCATAATGTGCCAACTCACAATTTTTATGATTATCCATGATGAGAATCTTAATGTGCGGTGAAAGGCAGATTTTGATGATGTTTACGCTGCTTGCTTTATGGCCTCCGTAATTACATTAATAAAGATAGGATTATTAACAATAGTCCGGTTTGTAATGTTGGACGAGCTTTAGCCGCGGTGTTACCCGCGTAAATCCCAATCCCTTGGGAACTTTGGGATAAAAAAGTGGCCTAAGTTACTCCTTATTACATCAGCTATCTGCCAGTGAAAGTCCCGTCATAATCGGTCCAGCCGTTCCAGAGATTAGCCGGAATAAACAGAAAGACATAAATTGTAAAACATGTTATTTTGGTATATGTACCGATATACATATGCATTTAGTAAAAAGCGATTATTTTAATATTACAAACAGACACTCCAATTTTATTTATTTGTTGTTATGTTGCAGTGAAATGTATAGATGAGGGGCCAGTTAAAACGAAGGGCTCCCAAAACAAAATTACATTCCCATGTCGTCCCTTGCTATCTGGTTACCGCAGATAACCCACATCGCTATCACCGAAACACGTGTGAAAGCGTATCTAGGCGCATTTGCATAGCAAATAACTGCACTGCGTACGCAATCACCCCTATACGAGTTAAATGCCACTGCTCCATATTTACACACACTGAATTGTAGGTTTCGCGTGAAACGCTTGTAGTTCTTCGGAAATTGACAAAGTATTCGTCGAACCCATCACAATTATTATCATCGTTATTGTCTTCATCATCAGCCTCTGTTAATCCATCTGGAGATATAGAACATGGGAGCGTGTCTACTTTGACCGATAGAAAAATTGATAAAAGAATTCGCCTTTTTACCTTCGTGTATACATACATACATCTTACCCGTGTTTATACCATTTCGTTGTGTAATACTTACATTAATACACAGCAAACACTTTGATGTTGCAGTGAAATGAACTGTTACAATGTCGATGTCCTATAAACTGCCCGCAGTGCCGTTTCAGCCCACAAACCGGAAGATATTCGAGCGTTACGGTCTTCTGTATTGCACCCAGTAAATTCACCTTGAATAGAAATAAAAGGGGATCCGAATGAACGAATTTAATCGTCTGGTCCTTCGAGCCGGATGTTTCGCTCAGTCTGTGGCGTTATTTTTTATGAATACTCAGACTTGGTACTTACCTTGTAGAATATTCAATTTGTAACTGGCGTCTCTGTAATTCTCTCTCCAGTTTCTCATGAACACCCTTTATATTATCTGCTTGTTTTTATTCATGGTTTAACTTGAAATTTCTGTATTGTCTTTTGAAACTTATTCAGTAGGTACAATGAATTCTTTGTTGCGATAAAATTGTATATTAAATAAAGTCACTAAAAATATAACACTTCTGTCATGGATTAAGCTTTGAATCGCCCGACGTCATATCATTGTACATTTTTACAGGAACTTAATATTGTAGTACTGCTATTTTGAAATATATTTGCACCAATCGGTACCATCATCGGGAGTATGTAATAGGCATATACTATGGACCATACTAATAACATACATACATACATAACATCACGCCAGGTCCCGAACGGGGTAGGCAGAAAGCATCGAGTGCCAAATAGTCCTTGCAAACCTGACGCGCTTCGTCTACATTCATATCTCTCTTCATGCAGACACGCCGGATTCGGAGACTCTTGACTCTTCCGTCAGTCAGTATCTAATATTAATAACTTTTGTTTAATATACCACTGCATACGAGTGGACAAAATATATTGAAATATAGTACTGAGTACTGATGCGGTTTCAGTGTAGTGTGTGTTGACCATGCTCGGAATAGTTGATAAGAACGTCACACACAGCCAATTAATTTAACTGTAACCTTGACTGAGTTGTCGATCGGACGCAAATTGCTATTGTGAAAAGTTGTGTAAATATTAAATAATTTACTTTACGTGATATGTTTTTATGTAATTGTAATTTGCAGCTCACCGCTTTTGGTAGGATTATGTTATCTGATCGCAAATATTGTTATTACGAAGTGAGATAAATTTACTCCAGACTAATAAATTTAAGATAAGCAACACCTACTTATTTCTCGAAAACATTTTGGTAGATTTTATGCATTTTACTACAAGATAGTTTATGTTTTCGCACGCAAATGTAATTTAATGAATGTGTAATAGTAGAAGCCCTACGCGGTAGATTCGTCTGAAAGAGCATACGACTACGCCTATACTTGCCCTCAAGATGTACTCTGTAGTCCTGCGGAGTATCAGGACATCGGTAACTAATATGCAACAAGAAAATTGTGCTTTATAAAATTGACAATTGAAACCCATGAACTTCAGAAACCAATGACATCAAACCCCATCTAAAATCCTTATCGTTGTAAATATCTAATATCTATCTACTGAAATGTACCTATAATTGTGATTAATGTAACAACCTCGTGTGAGACTTGTTTACAATCGACGTTACAATCAAGATGTGAATAATAATGAACGTGCCGCTAAATTATTCAGAAATTCATTACACGAGCCCTCAGTAGCTTCATGAAGTAAAAAAGTGTGCTATAATTAATGAAGGGCTTAATAAATTATCAGCCACCCGAAACGGTGTTTTATATTTTTTTAGGATTAAATGGAACAGATGACTCGACCAAGTACAGCTTTTGGGGCAAGCTTTTTCATTAAAATTAATTTAGTTTTCTATTATTTATTTCGCCCGTCTGCCTGTTTGCTAGATTAGTTTTGTACAAAAAAAGTCTTTATTAACAGCGTATGTAATACCATTCTACAGAAACATTATAACACATTTTGATTATAGAAAAGTAATTTGCTTTTAACGTTTCTCCTCCATGAATGGGAAATCATTTAAATACGAGATAAATATCTTTAAATCATACTGTTCATTTTATAACGATTTTGTCGAATACTCAAGTCTGTCCTAGAAAATTACTTCAATGAGTAAATTATGGATATTTAAGAGTAAACATTGAATACTCGTTAGAATATCACAAGAAAATGTTAAAAATATAATCGTCGATCAATTCTAAGTATTATATTCCATAATAATACTGAATATAAAAATATATTAACAACAAGAGCATACTCTATTATTTAAACTTATTTCATATTATACACGTAAACGCTGGAGTTATTTTATTATTTAAATTGTAATGTATCCGTGCTCTACTTTCAGAATGACAGGCAATTTTCCTCAGAAAATACGAGTAACACAGTTACTTAACATACATATGTAAATAGATATTATTATACTCTGAAAGAATGATGTTATATTCGTTTCGGACTGCTAATGTAATGTAATGATGATATTACTCGTTGGACAGTCTCATATACTTATAATAATATGTTATGGGCTATGTTATCAACCCTGGGTTCTATAGAATTTGTGCTACAAAGATTTCTCTCGCGAAAAGTTGCGAGATTATTATTATTACTCCGAATCTTATAGTTTTAAAGCTAGTCTTCTTAATATTGATAAACGAGTAATGAATTAAATTGAATTGAAATTTACATTGTCATTTGTATCGATCTAACGAATATTATTTAGAGAAAATGCCCAAATCGGTCCATTAATAACTGCACATTAAATTTATTATCATTGTAATCACGACTGTAGCATTGGCTGTAAAACAGCAAAACTTTCACTATTCCGTTACGATAGGTACTCGTAAATACATATGTTGAGATTTAATCATTCAATCACTCACTCATGTCAATGTATTGGGAGATTAAGCGGTTCAATCATTCATTATCAAACGACCCAATTTACCCTGACGCGTGTCATAAATATGTATTCGCTATAAATAACAATAATAGCGTTAGTCCGTCCGCTCTCGCTGTTCAAGCGCGAAAAATATATTTAAAAGCTTTCGCGAGACGTCGAAATGGATGGAGAATGGCCGTTATATTTTTTGACAGTCTTATGAACGAACGATAACTGATTGACAGATTTTAATTCGACAATGAAACATGGCCAGCTTGGTGACCATTGCATATTGATTTCCGCACAGGAAATGTAAACGATGTAATTTCTTTACATTTATGTATCACTTCAAACATACTGGATGGCGAGAAGAGACGCATTTCCAGCATTGAAACAATAAAAAGGTCTAAAAAACAAACTAAAAACGATGGGTTCGTAAACAAAAATATTCATAAAACGTAACATCACGCCTGTAATGCCCGAAGGGGTAGGCAGAGGAGTGTAGTACACCCCAACATTTCACCAGTTACGTTAAGTCCCACAATGGAATAGGTG
>DWUN01003826.1:0-11529 GCA_018249975.1 Passova gellias
TGCATGGCAATAGGCTCACCACCTATTCCATTGTGGGACTTAAACGTAACTGGTGAAATGTGGGGTTGTACTACACTGCTTTGCCTACCCCTTCAGGGAGTACAGGCGTAATGTTACGTTATGATATACAAACATATACCTAATGTTTCTGAGATGAGTGAGGTCTGCCAATCCGCGCTTATCCAGTGGGGTAGGCTAAAACCTAAAACCGTCTCCCTATGAAAGGAGACCCGTATCCAGAAGTAAAACAATAAAAGGGTGGGAGAAAAGAAATTGCTTTGCGCAATATTAAAATAACATAAAATATTTTTTTTAGTAAAATCATGTCCTTAACAGGCATGAACTAATTTTTATGTCACGAATTATAATTTTAATTGGTCACTTTTTTATCAAATAACCGAAAGAAACCGTGAGAAAGTTACGAATACATGAATCTCTGATAAATATTTCAGATATAATTCCAAATTTAAATTCACGAATTCATGCTTGAAATCCTTATCTCCGTCTCTATAGAAAATATCTTCCACTGAACGTGAGATGTCTGTGCTAATTATGACTTAAATAAATTCAGATTTAATGGCGTGATTAGTATCACATAATGTACCTTTACAATAATATTAGTAATTTTTACCGATCGTATGCAAGATTTTGATAATTCGAGACAAATTTTGTTGAAATATAGATTGTTTTCAATTGTTATTAATATTTCTTTATAGTCAAACAAAAAAAACTATGTTAAAATAAAATAAAAACCCGGTTTCAATAATGAAAACGTAATGTATCTTATGAGTTTGCTTCTTTTTTACCTTGACTGGCTTAATATATTGTAATACCTAGTCAGCCTCAATTTTCACCGATAATTACTTAAACAGAATGACAATTTCATTATATTTCACGTACCTATCTCCTTATTTAATTACAAAAAAGAGAGATTTCATCAATATTTTAAATTAATAAAGGTACTTTAACTTTGTTAATAACTTTTATTTAAAAACTTGTCGAGATACTTTAACGGTATCTTACTTCCTTTTTTTATCTCGCTTTCAAAGCTCTGTCACTTTCGTTCCACAAGCTTAAATAAACAAGTTAAATTTTAATTGACTTGCAGCCAGATTTATACCGGAAATAACTAGTTACACAAATTTCTTCATCTTTAGTCATTTAAACGTCATTACGTAGCCATGAAACGTACTTTTTAGTTTTTCTATTTCTCTTATAGTAATTATTTGTTCAATGTATTTTCTATTTCATTCTGCGGTCATACGTTCAATGTGGCCTTTACTTGAAGGCACTAACCTCTTTAAATGTAAAAACGGGTACAACACAGTATAACACACTTGGAAGTTATGCATAAAACTGTTCTCACTTGTCTGTAAATGAGTTCTTACAAGTTTACACAACCCCTGATCTTAAGAAACAGCCCGAGGTCACAAACCGGTTGACATATAATCCGGAGGTCTCCGGACAATAGAGATCGCTGAATTACATGCTCACTGCATGTAAATCGGTATTCATACCTGCGCATACGCTTTGTTTATTATAAACAAGTCATCCTTGTCTACACGTGAACATGATTTATTAAAAATTGTCGACTGATTAACAGAAAAATGTGTGGAGATAGCTGTGTTATCAACGTTACCTATTAGTCGTCGCTACTGTAGATATATTCTTATATATTGTGCGTTAAAAACCGGAACACAGGAAAGCTAGCACTGCTGATTAGCGGCACATACCGACCGAGATAGTGCAGAGCGACAGTACTTTACAAGTAAGGAGTGGACATGATGATCTACAACATAACTTCAGAATTCAATGAAAAAAAAAATGTTTGTTTTGATAATGATAACACTACGCTATTAATTATTACGCATTATAATAAGTACTTGACTAAGTTAGAATGACAGCGCAAGTTTCCATCCAAATCCCATATTAATGAATCAAATCATCCGATGTGCATTAATATCGCGACGCTAACTTCACCGTACATGAAATCTGCTGAGCCGATTAAGTATTTTGAAATTGCATACGAAGATATAGGAACATGACCTAGCTACAAGACCTAGGAAGTGTTAAATCATATGCTATTAAAATAAGGGATAAAACATTATAGGAACATCGTGTAGGTTGTAGCAAAATGTCGACGAAGTAATAGCTAATCAATTACAAAATAAATGTAATTTTACAATATAATAATTCGCGGTGAGTGTTTCATGGTCACCAATACGGGTTTTGCAAACGGAATAAAGGTAAAATTGTCTAATATAAAATCTGTGGATAGACCGGCTATAACTGTTAATTACTTAAGTCATTATTATTACATTGTAACATATATGACATATTTAAATAAAAATTAAATAACTATAGGAGTAAACTCTTAAGATATTTTTATTAAAACTTAGTTTTATTTATGGTATAGGTGTCTAGAATTTTTAAATTAAATAAAAGACAAATACGTATAGTATTACGTAGTTTGCGTTTAATTTCTAGATAAATAATGTGCCTTCTCAATAGTGTGCATGTTGAATGTTGTAGCGAGAAGATATGGAAACACGAAGATGGCTTATCTAATAGAGCCTGCTGCTTACAGGCCGATTTAAAATTACAATAAGTGTCGCCCGCTACAGCCACAGCACTGATAAAACTTCACGCGCGAAACTCTACATAATCTTAGTACAGTCCAGTTTTACGTGTAAAGCGATAAGTGATTTCTGAGTTTTACTTAAATTCTATTTTATGATATGATCATTGTTTCAATATAACTTTCCAATTATTTTCATAGCATATAAAGTATAATTACTACATGGACTGGTGATAAATTTTTTAAAAATGAAATTAGTAGATGCTCACGATAATATATACTAGACTTAATGCACAATAATTATGAATATGGTATTATTAAGTATAATAAATTATAATTTCTAATACATTAATGGAGTAAGTTGTCTAAGCTTGAAATCTTTTATTGACATTTACAATATGACATTATAAGTTTATAGCGCAATTTATTTTCTTTAAAAGTAGACTATAGTTCTGCTTCTCCTTTGTTCGTAACCGCATAAAAAATTCAAAAGATAAGTAACGGAAACCTTGAATACATATGTATACTGATTTTGTTGAAACTAAACTACAGTTCGAAAACATTACTACAATTATAGATTTTAGTCTATGCCGACCCATTGGTGTGATTTAAGTGGTTTATGAGATGATACTATGAACACTATGATATAACTTAGGATTATTCAAAACAAGAGTAAATAGGTACTTTCTAGGTAAGAAAGCTTCATCCTATTGCCCCTCACTTACCATCGGATCAGCTTGTCGTCAAATGCAAGTGTATTATAAAATACTAGTACGTACATAAATAAAAATTGCCATAACGCATATGAATCACCTACTTATTATGTAGTACAACCATTAAATTAAAGAAGTGAGATTTGATCTCGAGTTCAATGAAATAAATCACATTGATAGAATAACTAATGTTTAGCAGTCATTTAATCATAGGCAAGATTTTGTACTTATTATGTTTGTGTAGGTAAATATGTTGATATAAAAAAAATCGTATTATTGCAGAAATGTTCTTTAAAACACATTTTGTAGTAGGTATGACACGCGTGCCTCTTTCTGTCAATGATTTGTATGTACCTACTATAAAATATTCGCACAAGTGCAAACAATATTTTAAAGTTTTATCTCAATCGGGTTAACGATAGGTATATGCAGCGTATAAAATAGGAATAAATATTGATCATATAGGAACCTATTAGATTAAAGCATGATACATCCGATTGAAACAATTAAGTAGTAAATATCCGAGATCAGTTGCTAAACCAGTCATTTAAATAATGGAACTTTTCTAATAATAAATGACAGTGGTTTTCAGGGGCAGAAGCAATAGGTAGCTACACCATTACAAGCGCGAAACAGTTGTGTTTAAATCAATTTATGTTTCGGTTTGAAAGGTGCCATTGCCAGTTGTGCCTATAAGTACTAGATCCATCTCCGTCCTTCAGAGGAGTAAATTCATCCGTGACTAACTGCAATTAGGTGAAATCGGTATCTGCCAATTAATGCTAACTCTGCCCTCATACTAATTTATACTAACTGGGCTAACGTAAACTAACAGTTTTATTTCTATAGTCCTATTTATCAATGAATATTTCTACTAGTAGTCTTACTGGCTAATAGGAACTGAATTTAATGACACTAATAGTCTTACTACTAATACTAACTAACTGACTGTTCGAGGTTGACAGGACATGGACAGTATCAGCCGCTTGATAGCTGCATTCTTGTTTACAATTTTTATTATTTATTTTTTATTTACTAATTTCTTCATATTACAATAAAAACGGCTTCATTAACGAAACAATCCGTTAATGTTAATAAAATAAATTATTCTATTAATAAAATAAAATTAGCTTAGGTGCTGGCTTAGCTTAGTACGACCCCACGTTACCTAATCCAGAATTACGACGCATTTTATAACGTGCAGTTTGTTATGTATCTACTTTAGCTATTTAATGTTATATTTAATATCTACTTACTGATGTGTAATTAGATTACCTACCTATAATTAACACCACAACAAGAATAGCTATTCTATCAGCAGTAGAATTTCATTCGTTTTAGATTACTGCCATTATATTAATGACACTATTCGTCGAAGTTTTAAATGCAGTGTCTGCTCCTTTAGAGGTATTATTACCATGAGTTACTAGGTTTCTTGTTAACTTCTTTTTTCGTTTCGTCCATAGCATTTTCTGTACATGCTTACCGATATCGCACCATATTTTAACTTTGTCATATACCGTGATTGCTTTTAGATTTGTATGTATGTCTCGAGGTTGATCATTTCTTATACAGTTAGGTCTACCTGGTTTTTTAAAGACCCTTCAGTGAATTTTTGTCCCATTTCTCAATGTTTTAAAAAAGTATAAGTATGTAATCAAATTTTCTCCACCTTTTCCCTTAAAATTGTTTTAAGATTTAAGATCCTTACATTATTTCAACTTATGATTCATTATTCCCGATGATATCCCACTGTCCCATCGCGTGGTTGCGTGGTACGTGTGTGTAATGTGTGTGTGTATTTGTGGTTCCAGAGCAGTGGCGGCGGTTGCCGGTGCGGTAGGCGCGCGCGCGCACCGCGCCCGCCGCACGCCACTGCTTTGGATGTCTGGAACGCCTTCGTCTACCCGGTATGCGAGAGTGACGCCTGAGCGTGGACTCTGTTGTTTCAAATAATATAAAGTTACATATTAAAAGTCATTTACCAGTATTATATCTAATAACTTATCTATATTTAATTTTATTGAACAAAATGTGTCCCAAATACCAATAATGATTCGATGGCCCATAATAATTTTGGTTCTTTTAAATATCTACGCTGTCATGCTACTTTTTTTTATATTTCATCTTTATATCTCATTTGTATTAATATTTCTTATTACAACTACCTGCAATCGATTTATAAGTCAAGTAGATAATCAAGAGCTTCTTGTGATTATTTGCTTTAAACTACCTTTTTATATTCTGTAGATAAATATTTTTTAAGATAATTACTATCAAATGAGCAAACCAAGATTCCAAGCCATTATTGATATCAAAGACATATTATACTCACACCCATTTACAGAAATCTGTAAACAGTAAATAGCGTTGCTATTGTACGCATATCCCAAGTACCAGCACTAAGAATAATGCTACTGCTCCCGTAGGCTTCTTGCTAACGTTTTGTACTGAACAGCAAATATTATGATTTCAAATAATTTTACTTTACCAAAACATAATACAATTAAAATTTACCGTAGGCAAGCCCAAATAAATACCTAGTAGATACCTAGATATGATAAAAGGCCGTTTTCATATTTAAATCGCTTAAAGTTAAACTACATTATCTTTTCCCAAGGCTGTTATTCTATTTATAAGTGTAGGTTAGGCAGTAAACAACATTATTTAAATTGTAGGCTACGATTCTCATATTGCTCAACTAAATAGGCGTAGGTACATTGCTATCTTTAAAGATAACGCTTACCAGTAAACCTTGCCCGCATTCGCTTGTAACTATGTATTAATTTTTCATTGGCGATTCGCGACTGTAGGTATTTATATTTAACGCAGTAGGTATTTGTTATACTACGTAGAATAGGTAAATCTAAATGTGTTTAGGAATATCTGCTAATATGATACTCGTTTATTTAAGAATACGTAAAAAAAATAATTTAATGAGACTAATTCATCAGATAATAGGTATAATAATAAGTAATTCTCTAGTTGTACGTGTAATAAGATGGATCACAATAACACGTATCTTACCCCATCTTCTACGTAACCTACATGATCGTATACCGAATTCATATAGAAGAGTATCAGAGAGCTAACTAGTATATTTCCTCTAGGGTAACATGAAACAACACATGCTAACGCACAAGATCCGAGACATGCCACCGGGATTCGAAAAGCCCCCAGCAGGACCCGGCGGACCCGACGAGCTCCGCGACCCCAGTCCCGACCGACGCTCATCGCCGGATAAGATGGACCTCAAACGATCTCCGCCAATACACCCCCCGGCACCCATGTCACTTACATCCCCAATAGACATGCCTCCGCTGCCGAAGCGACCCACCGGTAAGTTTCAATACTTATGTGATCTTTAACTAGCGACAAATTAAATTGTATGAAGCATATTCCACAGATAAATTTTATTGCGAGGTTGTTTTTAGAAGAAACTTAGGTAGGTTCCTTCTCCCTCGTGCTATGACTATTGGACCTTCTCGGAGTGATAAACTCAAAATCATACTGTGCTTTGTTTCGCATGGAAATTTGTAAACTCAAAATGCTCTTATTCCCGTAGTGGTTAAGATGGAATTTAATTTATCTACTTTTAATTTATTAAATTAATTAAACCTTGTCTTTTGGTTACTTTTGCCCAGTGCCTAGCGGCCCTCCTCACCCACCGCCTTCCGCTTCGTCGAAACATTTGTGCGGCGTCTGCCGGAAGAACTTTTCATCGTCTTCGGCGCTCCAGATCCACATGCGTACGCACACCGGAGACAAGCCCTTCCGATGCGCCGTTTGCCAGAAAGCGTTCACCACCAAAGGGAATCTTAAGGTGATTGAATGAATGTTAGAATCTAACACCATTGTACTATAGACACAAACGGCATACTGCGCCGAATTCAAGTCATATCGATGTTGGTAGGGGACAGGAATCCTCAGGGGTATCATCATACCGAATTGTGCGAGCATGAAGTCATTCAGAACTGTTGAATCAGTCAGCTACGTCTACTTTTACAATCTTTTTATAGTATTTTTTTTTATCACAGTCATATTTTTGTCTTATTAGATTCTTATCTTGTGTTTTCCCCGCCTAGGATGTTTTAGGTTTCTTTGATTTCCTTGTTTACGTATTCTATAGCTCCACCATCATAATTCTATTTACCCACTATAGTTGACTGGCGTGGCGAGCAAAACAAAGACTCCACTGCAAATGTGTTTAGTTTTAGTTTTTTTTGTAATCAGGATTAGAAATATTAAAAATCTTAAACATAAATCTAAAAATATGTTGTTACGTGAGAACGTTGTCCTGGCCACCGCTGTAGGAACCTACCTATATACCGAGGTAATTCATAGACGTCTGTACGTCTAAAAATTAAAACTACCAGTTCAAAAAAAAACGTAGTGTACCTAACTAAGTAGACAGCCTGATTTAAGAAAATTCTCGCTTAAAATATAAAATTGTCAAACAGGTGCACATGGGCACGCATATGTGGAGCGGCGGGGCTTCGCGACGGGGTCGGCGCATGTCACTGGAGCTGCCGCCTCGGCCGCTGCACGAGCCCCACGATCTGTTGCGGCGACCGGACCTCTTCTATCCTTACCTGCCCGCTCCTTTTCTCAATGGCATGCAGCAAAAGGTAATTCAATTATTTTAATATTTGTATTGTATAAATCGAAGATAAGTTTGTTTGTGATTAAACCTCAATTGTTAGTTGTTAATTAACTTTAAAATATTTTTCCCCAGCTGAATGAAATATCAGTGATCCAGCAGAATGCTGGACAAAACGGTGTCGCTAGTAAATTTCCGGGATTGCTCGGCTTCGGTGCATTCGCCGGCGCACGGCCAGGTGCTGCGTCTCCCCTGGAGAGACCGCCGTCGCTGGAGGGCAACGACGAGCGCCAGGCGGCAATGCGCGAACTGGCCGAAAGAGGCCGCGAGCTGGCTGAACGCAGCCGACACATGCGCGACGAGAGCGACCACTACCGCTCGCCGCCCGCGCACGGCCCGCTGGCACCGCCTGCAACGCAGCCATCGCCGCCGGCGCCTCACCACGCGCACCCGCACCCACTCTCCTCCCTGCCGCCCCCCGCGCGCACTGAAGGCCTCACCGTTTAAACCTGTCAAAATTCCTGGACACCTGAACACATTCCAAAACTAACACCGACTCGAACCCGCGCTCGACGGGTGGTCTACGAATTCGCGGACGGCGGCCGCGAATTGTGGATGTTGATAATTATGTACAAAGAACTTAATCGTATGTAGAAACGAGGACTGAAACAGATTACGTTGAAACGAGTGTCAGTTACTAGCATAATATTCTGTGCTAACGTAGCGCCATGTAACGAGTTGTTATTCCGTGTTATTACGCCTAGTATTACTGTAAGTAACTTATATGCACGAGTACGGGCCTGGGGCAATCGGGGACTCGCGGGAGTCCCACGTTTATGTCATTACTCTGTGATAGTGCGCATTGAAGATTGCATCCGACCAATATGGACGACGTGGATTGACTAAATTACTATGAAATAATGTGGATGCGGTCCCATGTGCTATAACATCAAAAGTAATTATAAATTATCCCAAAAATTAATTAAAATCATAAATCTATATCTATATCATTAAATGTATATAAAATGTATGATAGTAATGTAATGAACAAATAGTGAAATTACATCATAAAAAATTTAATGACACTATATTTATATGTTACTATTAGAACTGGAGTGCAATATGCATGATTTTATCATATACCACATTCCAATGAGATGTCCCTTCGAAAATTATCATAGATATAAGAGAACTTTTGTAATATACAGATAAAGGTTCCCTTCCGCCGCACTCGCCTTCAGACATTGATCAATCCGATACATACGAATGCATACCCTTATTGCATTGTCTATTGTCACTCTAGATACTCGATATACTTAAATGTTTAAACTAACGTAACAGAGGTTAATGACATATTCATATCATGTAAATTTAAAAAGTATTTGCATTTGAGGTCTACATAGTTATAAGTGTTTAGAGTCATAGCTATTATATTGCTTTAGAATACTTCAACATATCTTTGTGGAAATGCGAGCGACTGGTGTAATACAATAATGAGCAAAGTATTTAGTAGCTTCACCAGCACCGCAGCTGACTGAGTTGTAAATGTTTTCCATAACAACTTTTATTTCCAAATGTGCATTTCTCGGTGCGTACGATTACTGTGTCGTCGTTACTGGCGGATGGTTTTTAAGCGTGTTTCGTTTACAAATATTACGATCCCATTATGTTGGTTGAATGTAACATAGATCAAATGTAACGCCTTAAGTGACATTTTATTCTTATTTTAAACTTAGTAACACATTTGAAATTACAGCACTACATAATTTCCCTCAATTTCTACAGTCCCATGCGTAAACTTCTGTTGCAGGTAACCTTTAAGACGTTTTCACCCATGTTATGTGAAACCTATATTACATCAAACCAACATAATAACTGCAACATATATTTTATACCTATAAAAACCTAGATATTTGTGTATAAATGTCCTGATAAATTATTTATGAAAATTATAAATCATGCATACACTCTTAGTATTAACGAAACGCTTGTGAGGCGATAGGCCGCACACAACGGTTTAGTTGTCTAGAGTAAATTCTCATAGCACCTACAAGTTATTAATTTCAAGTTACAAATAGATATAGTGTGTAGTGTAGTCGAGAATATGATGTGTCATGTCATGTCAGTATAAATAATCATTGTAAATTATTAAATGTTTATGTAAATGTCCTAAAAGTATTCAAATTATTTAAAAAATTATTATACTAATAATTCTTTTCTTTTTCGTTCTCCTTTACCCTTTACCTGCCCATTTATTATTTTATTTTTTGATATATAAAATCGCTTCTTATACCCAATGTGAATAAATCAACAAATCAATTACAACGGTTTATTAACTTAAATACAAAAATTATTAAGTAACAATTTGGGTTAAACAAAATTGTTATTACCATTCACTAGACAAATGGAAGAAAGAAACGTGAAATAGTGGTGTCTATATAAAACAAGTAATACTATTGCTTCCTTGATTAATATTCAGTCACACAGTGAAACATTACAATTCTTGGGTACAAATAGATTTAAAAGAACACTTCTATGGTTAAAATTGAAATAGTGCAGGGTCTTCGAATCTATATTTATTACCGTCCAAACAACGTAACAACAGACTCGTCAGGGAGTACTTCTGCATACACTGAACGGCCAAGAGATTGGTTACGTGTTCCTGCTCGTGGAGATACATTTTAAATGTATACTAAAAGTTGATAACGGAAGCGAGCTTTTTGACGCGATTGAGCAGCAGGTCGCCTTCGCGGATGGTGGCCTGGTACAGCTGCGAGCGGTCGGCGTCGGCGCCGCGGCCCGCGCCGGTCACCACGCAGCCCGCCACGGCGTCGATGCGGCACTGCAGGCGACCCGCTGCCGTGAAGCTAAAAACGTATCATATCATTCATTAATGTTTTCTCTTTACACATGTTTCTAGGGAAAAAATATTGCCAGACTAATTACTTGCTGCCCACAAAATAACTTGGTTGGCACTTTTTCAGTTGGCCAATGTTTAAAAATTCCATTTATGTATTTAGACTAGATCAAGGTAAATAACTATGTTTATTTATTTATATGTCAACACATTTTTTAAGGAATATGCACGTTTTCAACAAGAAGTAAGTTATAAATAATGGTGACCAGTATGAAAACTTACTTGGAAATCTCTTCTTCTACAAATTCACGAGTGACACCGAAAGTAGCCGCAATGTTGTCGAGGCTAAGAGACCGGTAAGCGCGTAACAACTGCACGTACGCCTTGATGCGCGCCTCGCGCACATAGTGTTGATAGTGGGGACGGAAAACTGGATCTACACATATTTGTGTCTCCACCTGCAACAATTTACATTCATAATCAAACATTCAGAGATTTACAACTTATTTATGAAAACGATTTGAATAAAATTTACAATCAGCCTCTGTAATAGATAAATAAGATTTATTAGATGATTCTAAAGCTGTAACATTTATAAGAAAACAATCTATTGTACGTTACTGCACCGCACCCCTCTACCAGAGATCACACAATGACAAATGTGTTGATGTCATATTGCACGACTGCAGCAATTAACATAGTCGGTAGTACATTTTGGCCAATTTTGTTTTATTGCATTAGAAATCTTAGAATATCCATATCTTTGACCTCACAAAGTATT
>DWUN01003827.1:0-11527 GCA_018249975.1 Passova gellias
GTTCGGATATTTTGATTCTTAACGTTTCACAATTATTGGCTGAATTTCGTAGAGATGCATAGTTACATATAGCGTATAGACATTTATAACTTTCTTAATGAAATTAGGGACTTTATAATATATTTGAAAATATACCGTTTATTGTAATAAGAAATAATCATTTCTTCATTAATGGTAAAATATAACATTATACTGCATTATGTAGTTACGTTTAGTAAGTGATTAGAATCGCGAACGCATTGCCCGCCTTAAACGGATTTTATTTCGATTACGCCTCTGTAGAGTTTTACCAGCAAAATTGTAGGACTTTATTTAAACGTCCTCTTTGTGAATGGATATTTAAGCACTTGTTAAGAAATCTATTAGACGTTCCTCGAAAGTTTACTTTTGATTATTTATGTGATTCTAGCTCGTAAGTAGGTACTAAGAATGTATGTATAATTAGTAGTTGATGGCAAGTTTCTATTGCACTTAAAGCTATGATGTCGTGTGCGGCAAAACATAGAAATTAACATATTATTTCGTTGTGACATTTACTTACTTGCCGGGTTCTCCGTATTTATAGGGATGCCATTTGCCGTCTTCGCTGGGCGAAGGTGCGCCAGCCACTGCCACTACGCAGATTGCGATCATATACTGCGAATAGAATTATATTTATTACTTAGTGTAAGGAAAGATATTATGAAATAAACGTGTAAGGAATTTCTCTTTATATGTTAAACGAAAGAGCAAAGAAACCGTTAAATAAATGTGTGAGTTTTTGAGTATCTAATGTAATATTGGAAATACGTAAAAAAATAATTTTGGAAAAATAAAAATGAGTTGATGAAAACTATTAACCTTGATAGAGAGCATCCTGGATACACTGAAACGTACGTCGGAGCACTTCGGCAATGTTATAGTTCGTGAGAGTCACTTGTTCACTACGCGATCACTATGCGGAAATTCGTTCACGGTCGAACTCGTTGTATGTTGTGCACCTTAGAGAATTTCAAATCATTGTGTTGATTTCGAAATCGACGCTTCGCTTTTATACATTTGCAACATCAACTCATCTCTTCTGCGGAGCGCAACACACGCGCGCCTACGTCACGAGAAACACGCACACACTCGCGGCCTACGTATTTTTTTTATCATCTTTGCATACCATTGTTGATTCGTTACTTTATTGGGGTATCGGTGTCATACAGAAATTACACTCGGAATAGGTTTGTTATTTTAAAATCATAACTTGAACGCGGGAATACCTCGCTGTCGCGCGTCAGTTTCTAGAAATCTGTGTCATATCTGGAATCCACAATAAAATGACACCTTTCTACATTTTATTGATATTTATTATCATTGAATATTGCATGAATAATCTTTAGAAGAAAATAAAAGCATCAACAGTATTTTATCATGAAAGAGGAAACTGTTGTTTAATTCCGTGATTCACAGACAATATCAAAATAAAAAGGCCATCGTAAATTATCTGAATCACATCAATTGCAAATACTCCTTTTGGGTGGCATCGTATAGCTGTTTTCGGCAAATTCATAACCGCACAATATAAACATACAATTCAGTTAAATTTTGGACACTTTTATACACTTCTCAATGTTATGATGAATAATAAAAATTATTGTCGTTGGCAATCTGTATGAGGACTAAATATGTACCTAAAGTACATATTTTCGCGACGGTTCAATTCTAGACATTTTGGTCATAACAATTTATTATAATATATTTTTTAAATTCTAATTGGACTTGGATCACCAATATTTGTGTTACATTTGATACATTGTAATCATACTAAGAAAGCAAGATATTCCAAATCACTTAGGCCAGAATTTACCTACTTTTATCTGCATTCCAAAAATGGCGTTAGCTTGTAAAATTTCACGTTATTAATTGTTTTAATACGTATTTAGCTCAAGAAGTCGGGGTATGAGATCAAAGCATCACGTTCTTAATGATGGGGTTTGCCCAAAAAATTGAAAACATCAGCCTGTTTGTTTTATTGTCAAAAATCATTATGTTTATTTTAATATAAAAAGCCATTTGTACTTGTAGGCGACTATAATATTTTAAGGTAGAATTGTCAACGCTATTTCTTTATACATATATCGGATTTCAATTATTTATAATGTTTTTACTAAACTTATACTATCAACCATATTGTCTGTAAGCAATCATGATATTATAAAACATAAAAACAAAACTATCCCGCTACGTTATTCATTCGACACAGTGCCTTATTTTAGTAGCAAGGAATACTACTATAATTGCTGTTTTACAGCAAATATAATTTTAAGTTGTTACGTTCAAAATTAAATATCATTTCAGAACATAATGAGGCAATGAAGTGCTTTTTTAAACCCCCCCCCCCCCCGCCGCTCTTTGTGGGCACAGTAATCTCGAGGAACTCGGGAGACCTAAATCTTACCCCACCACATTGCTCCACTGCGGGATGTTTTTAAATCACCTTGAAGGCCTCCAGTTAGGCTTAATGATTGTTATCTAACCATAGCAACCGGGAACTATTCCTTTACCTGCTTTCCGAAGCGTTGTATATGCTTGTTTATCAAGCACAGAGGCGCCAAAAGCTCGGTAGGTCATTGAACGAAATTGCACATTATTTTACATACCGTTACATATAAGAACATTGCAACACGGTCTCTAATCATAAAACATGCAGTCATTTATCAATCAGCATCGTTTACCGGTTACACGGCTGCTATAATGTGTGATGATCACTTACCATATTGATGGATAACTTTTGTTTTATATTACAGTAAGCGGGCAAGTACACTCGTCATTTGGCAATGGATTACTGCGAAACTTTTTGAAACTTTTAATGAGTCGTTAGTACATTGCTCTGCTCGTAAAGTCCAGTTAACTTAACTAAATAAAAATTATTTTTACACGAACTGTAGTTGTAGCCTTGAATCTCGTAAAGGTAGGTATGTTTAGTAACGTTAAAAAGTTTACGTGGAATGTTATTTCCGGTCGTAGGGTAATGTCGTCGAATGCGATGTAGACATTGCACATAATTGTAAGTAAATTTATGGAAGTGAATTTATTTATTTATTTATTATTAACCAGTAGGAGTTGAAGGCACCTAAATGTAAATAATAATAAGCAATATTGCAAATTGGAGATTGCAATACTAAAATTCTAAAGAACTCTAGCATATACGAGTAGCTGTAGGGCCTTATTAAATAGATCATTTTAATGCGAACCCCGAAGCTTGCAAAAAGTTGTAAGTCAGGAAGGACCCACGTTTGTCGTTAGCAGTAGTTTATGATTAAATCGTAATAAGCTAGAGGACCGCTTAATATACACTAAACAGCAGTCCTGATTATCTGCAAGCGCAATTTTAACCCACTCATCAAAATTCGAGATTCAAAAATTTATTGAACATGTACATAGAACAAATTCACAAACTGAATATTCGTAAACAAGTAAAGAATTCGTAAATAACAATTGTGTCGCAGCCATTTCCGTCCACCTCGAAACACAGAGGAAGGGTCTTCCATTGTAAAAAAATCTTAACAAACAGATACTTCTTAATCCAATAACAAATGTATTTATATATTAAACTAGGTGTTACGATGTTATTATTAGTATAGATATGCTGCAGAGTCAGCTCAATAGCTGATGTAATCGTAACTAATTTGGTATTATATAAAAAAAGCGTATATTGTACGCATTTTATATTGTTACCGATTTGAGTCATGTAAAATTTAACTCTCAAGCTGACCCTTTGATACGAGAATAAGGAAATACTTAACGTATCGCTTTTTACCGTTGAAAGTGGAGGCATTATAATGATTTCTCGAAGCGCGTTTGTTTCGTTTTTTAGGGAACCGAGCGTAAATGCTGATTGGGTTATTTTTATCCGTATCTCGTCGAATCGGGTCACGTCATCTTAAATAACATTGTTATTAAACGTTGTACGTTCCTTCTGCAATGTGACTGTAATTTCTGAAGGAACCTGAACAGAATCAGATGTGTCAGTAGATTATATCTTCAATGTGTACTTTTAATATACATACATAATGATCATAAATAATATACTAGTTTATACCATTACTTTTTATTCATGTTGTAGTTAATACAAAACGGGATGCATTTTTAAAAGCTCTAGTGTACAGACCATGAAGCCATTAGATATAAATATTACTAATAAAATCTTACTATTTAATTAGTTCGTTTTAAGCGTTTCTATGGAACATAACTTCAAGTGTATACGAGTATATACCGTTACTGACAGTAACTTTGCTATATGTTCGAAATTTTATGATTATGATAATACTACAGAACCTACCCGCAATCCTTAAGATCACTCTATCGCCTTGTTTTCACGAGTTTTATTGCAATATATTTCCGGTATAGAAATATATCATGAACTCAGTATAACATTGTTGGGGCAAAAATCTGGCAATGAATTCAATTATTTCAAGTAAATTGATATGTTGCCTTTTTCATAGCTCGAGTAACCAAAATCTAGGTTTGCACCATTTATGATCCGTTATCTATGACCTGCACTTTGATATCTCCGTGTAGAATTA
Source organism: Passova gellias (assembly GCA_018249975.1). NCBI lineage: Eukaryota > Metazoa > Arthropoda > Insecta > Lepidoptera > Hesperiidae > Passova > Passova gellias. The sequence continues at coordinate 4,554 of DWUN01003827.1, forward strand.
TTGTTCAACGAAGTCTTCATATCACGTATCTTTTGACATTACCGTTACGAGGTGTGATGACTTGCGTAAGATACAGTAGGTAAATTAAATTAAGGTGTCGTTCAGAACACTGATGAGTAACGGTGCATTTAATGCCTTTAAATTGTTCACAGATGTTTATGATAGTCTATATAATTGAGGTCAGGATCCGACGCAGTAATAAAACATCTAAAGAATCAACTGTTTCGATCAAGTAAAATTTTTTGTTCGTTAGAACTTGCATCAGATATTATACGTATATTGATTTCTTATAAAAATTAAATACTCATTGTGAGCTTATTTTAATTTAAGTGTAATAAGTATTTTTCGATAGTACAAAATCTGTAATTATCTAGTTAGAAATGTCTAGCGTTTTTATACAATGGTATAGAAATAATATGAACTAACTCGCTCGACATTATCAATGCTAGATCCATTTTAAGTTCAGAAAGAAGCCTATTTTTTTTAAACTCTTTTTATTTTTGGACATGAGTTTCAGCTCATAATGGGATTTATTACAACGTAATGAATATAAAAAAGAAACCCTTAATTACACAACGAATTTGGCATTAATGTAATTTTTTTTTATAATTGCTAAACAGCGAAACAAACTTGAAACTGGTTAATAAATTCGGTCAATCATATATCCGAGTAAGAAACACATTGATTTTAATACTTAATCAATGACTAAGATTATCATCTCATCTCATTAAAATACAAATGAAATGAGCGTTACAATTTGATTATTATTAATAATACAAATTAATCGATGAACGAATTCCTACATAACATCTGTCTAAATTCCGCTCGAACGAGTATATTATTCGTTCCGTCACTAATGTGTATATTTTGTGTCCGTGTCATAATAATAATCACGATACAAATATTGACGTTTTCGGCGAATAAAACACATTTCATACGACACGGAAATTTGTCACATTCCTAAGAATTTTCCGTGATAATATTGCGAATGGGCGGTTTTACGTGGAAAGATGTCGTCTGGTCGGCGCCAGTGGCTACTGGAGCGCGTAAACATGTCATTGTATTATACGGGTATTTAATAAACGATACATTTATATAATTCCAAATATTTTAATGATGAGAAAACAACATACCGGATGTAGAGATGTTCCAGCGCTATGAAAATAGTTAAAAATCTACGTGGCGTGTGGTGTATGTTTTTCAACTACCGCATTGAATCTAATCACGCATTGGAATACAATATTATGGAAGCCTCTCAATTTGTTTTGGGAAAATAATTAATAAACAGAATAACACATTATCTAATGTTTGGTACCTAACAAAATAATCTCTTAAAAAGCACTGTTGGCTCATTTAGTTAGAACTGTTCAACAATTTAAAAAAAAAATCAATTTTGTGCTTAACAAGTGACGATGGATTGATTTACAAAAAATGTTTAGATGTTTATTTATAAATAGGTATATGAGTTACCAGTACAAGTGCTGTCTGTGACTGGATCCTGTTAAATTGTAAATGATGGTGGGTACAGTTAGGCAAATTGGGGTCTTAGGAAATATATGTTGATCGGTTGCGAATTTTTTTTGAGTTACAATATTATTGACTGATTGAATCGCGTGGAACCAAACGAGGTACGGTTTAATGAATGGATCCTAATGCTTCGGGTTATAGACGTAATTTGACATGGATGCGTATACATCGCTCAAGATGTAACGAGAGGTTACCAAATAAGTGTACTGTCACATTATCGAAGAACACACTCGCTTAAAGGTTCTCAAATTTGATAAACAATAGACGGACAGACATATCATCTGTTCCTATTTTATGAACGTCTCTGAGATCCTTCAGTTCACGGACTGTGTGTTCTCTTTGTAAAATCTACAATGACAATACCTTTTTTTATATACCATGATACTTAATATTATTACTGTGTAGAATCCAAGTGTAGTAAAAGTGATTGTAGTATCCTTTTTAATCGACGTTGTTCTAGAATCACGGCGAGATAGTTTGCTATTCGCCGGTAATGATTGTTACAACAAGACCTTAATCTAATGTATTGAATTTGGCGCATGTCATGCAAATTGATAAAAAAACGTAGGAAGTTTTTTATCTAACTATCCACACAGATAAATTTGTTCGCAATATTCTTAAGGATTTAATTTAATCAAAAACATTTACATCCCTATGGTTTACCTGCGGTTTTGTCCTTAAGATGTTTGACTATCATTAAAAATATGGTATTTCACAGAAATAGCTAATTCGTTTATCAAAAAAAATGGAAATTGAAAATGTCTGTTATATAGATGAGAATAAAGTTACTTAAATTTAAACAAACTATGTTTTATACACATTGAACTGTTTCATCTATGTTTAATCTTCAGGAAACATCGTAGAAATTTGCTTAAATTATCGTTACCCTCAATACATTGATAGTGACTCAACATATTGGATCCTTGATTAGTTTTATTAAATGGATGCGTCCTCGGAAGTTCAGTGACTTAATTTTACTCGACATATGCATTTCACGTCGATATCCGGGTAAGGAATAAAAATATTTTTCACTGCCAACATAACCTAAATTTGATGACAGACTTAATGATAAATGTTGGTACCCTTGGACCATAGAATAACAACCACTTAGAAATATCTCGAATTTTCTTTATTTAAAAATGTGAAATATACAGTAAATTGTAATATTTATATTTTACATAAATTCAATATAATTATTCATAATATTCTGATTAGAACTTTTGGATTTTTATACCGCTTGTTTAGTCATAAAATATTTGCTAATTCCTTTGTAACATTGAACACGTTTATCCAGACATTTTTTTATTATCATAATCAGTAGCCAGCGATATCACGTATGATCACCGTTAACGCCGAGGATCAAATTTGGTATTTGCTATTTCTATTTATTGTTAGTTCTTTGGTTGGGATTAAATTAAAATGTCCAGAGGTGGCTCAGTTACATTTTATTGCAGGACGGTTACGTTGTATAGAACAGAGTTCCACATTGTTTAGTGATTTAAAAGTAAATATAACTTACATAACATTTTCACATATTTCAATATATTCCGTCCGCTTGTACTGAGAAAAAAATACGTTATTCCTACGAACATTAATTAAATCGAAAATAATTACTCATAACGTCGGAATTCGGATGTAATGCGACAATCTATGTTACAATTTCCGCTTATACGGCTATTTCCTTGTATTAATGTATTTGGATTACACACGCACACATGGACACAATAATATATTATATTCTACCATTTATGTACTCATAGTCCCGCGTACGTACTAAATGCGAAGAAACTGACTCGTTGTTTTCGTCGACTAATTTATTAGTTACAGATAATTAATGTTCTTGAAATTACAACTAAACTTATATTAATTAAATACTCTACAGTGGTTTAGTGGTGGTACGTAAGTTATTGAGTAATAATTAAATGAGTAATAATCATCGCACATACCGTCCAAAATAAATTATTATTATAATACCTTATTTTCGTAGCATAATAGTGACGCATCGGACGTACTTAGTCACCTTTATCCATAAATGTTATGGCCGTATTTTTTGGCTGGATCGTTTAAAATAAGGTCGAAACGCATAAAAAATCAACGATATCTGATCACATCAACTATGTTAAATTTATGTTAAACAAGATTGCCTACATTTTATTGTCATCTACTATTTGGATAAAAATGTTTTGGACCTAACTGATTTACCTGTTGTTGTTGAATTTGTCAGCCAGCGCTTTTCTAAGTGTAGGTCAAGCAAAGTTCTTTGTGTAAAGTTTCGACTTCTTGCCCCGATCTGTAAATTACGTTTTGTTTTCCAAGAGCTTACTCATGTTTCGGTACTGTAGTTAAAAATGGTATAAGGACACCGTAAAAATTTTGTTTGTTTATTATATTAATAACATATTGGGACAATTTTCAACTTGGCTACCTGGTAATGGGCAGAGGTTGTGCCGACAGAACAGACAAGCCAACATGTAGAATACTTATATACATTTTTAAATAAGTACATAACATATGATGCTAATTGTCTGGCCCCATATAATGCTTTGAGACCCTAATTAATTTTAACTCACATTATGTAATTTTTTTATTTGCTTTCTTAACGGGGTAGGCAGAAAGCACCGAGTGCCAAATTTCTGTCTTTACAAACCCGATGTGCTTCTTCTACACGCATCATTAAGTAAATATTTATTAGAATCCTGATTACACATGTTTTTAATTACCAGAAAGTTCCACTTCCATTAAAAACAAGTCGTCGATCGATCGATAAATTATGTGTATACAGTCCGCAGTCCATCGCCTTTTTCGCTTAAAGCATCGTAAAATTTCGGCGATTTTGTATCCGAACTTGTTTACTTCGTTACATTATCTCGATAATTATAAAAGCTTATGTGTAGTCACGTTTCTGTAACGCGTATTTCGTCATTAATACGACAGTTATTGAAAGCCTCGCGAAGGCCAGTAAATCAAAAATCCGTTATACATTTCTCAGCGTCGATTGAATAAAAAAATAGAAATGCACACCCACATTTTTAAAACGGTAAGCCGTTTATAACACGAAGTGTGAAATGTGTTGATGCGAATACACAAAAAGTGTAATATAAAAGCAGAACAAAAGGACAATGATTATTTTGTTAATAGTAAAAAAAAAGTTTTCTTTGAACGGTTATTGCACTCAGCGTTTTGTGAAATGTGTCTTTATTCGAGAAATCATTAATTATTATAACTTCCCTTATTGTACAACACACATTTGGTACACAATATGTTAGCATATATCTGGTTGCACAAGAGCATTTGTATCTCTATATTAGCTATAAACGATCTCCTAGAAGCGTTTGGGTAAAATTGAAGCCACACAAATGGAATAGTAACATTGCACAACTCATATTGTTAATCATCTACTAAACATACATATACTTAGGTATGTTAATATGTCCGTTACATTCAATAAGTACACAAACAAATATGGTTTTGAAAAAAATCTATTCGTCAGTTAGCAAAAATTTTATAATTCGTAACTTCGTAAGAGTTTGAATACGTATTTTTTAAACATAATAAAAGCGGTGAAGTCCGTCTTTGTTATGAAATTTATATTAACAAGAATGAGTAATCACAATTTTTACAAAGAGCGAATGAATTTCTTTTTTGCTGCTCGTTTAGCTGCAGTATTTGCGATGTGCTTCGGCTTAAATTAGTTTAGATAGTCATGCGTACCGACTGCCGGCGTTGGCGCAAAGCATTCCGCATTAGTCTTCTGAAGTAGTACCTAATCTCTACAGCATCTAACTTTAACCTAGGAATGGCAAAACAAAATGTATGTGACCTCAATCTGCAAAGAAATTATTGTTATTCAGAAAACCGCTTTTTGAATTTACAATGGTAAAACCCGTTACATTACAATTCACACTTCAAATACGCACCGAATTCCTAAACACCCATAATGTGCCTATTTCTACTGATCACTTATTTTACTGTGTCACGGTATTTTGTATCAAACAATTCATCTCGATTGTTAACACAATAGATAGACAAAGTTAACGGACAGCTTGTAACCAAATGTAATTTACACGTATGAGTTCGAGCCACTGCTTTTATTACTGTTGTAGGTAGTACAAAACAGTTATGAAATATTAGCATGCTATGAAACATTAGACCAATATGAATCCTAAGAATAATCTATGTATATACAACTGAAAGGTGACTGTATTACTCACCCAGATATCAACACAGCAGAAACAGCTGATTCTAGAATCTGGAAATTTTGCAGATAGGTTATTTATATTGTGTAAGTGTGAAGTAAGAAAATAATTTTTGAAATTCCAGTCCTACGGCGATAGAATAGGCGTTGAATGAAATTTCGTTATTGCGGAATTGTATTCACCTAAAATTCTTCTTTACACGCTCTTGGTTAATAAAAAAAGGTAACTCATTTATTGTTTTTCCGTCATTGAGTCCCTATGCGAGCAAAGACGCACGCAAAAGCTAGTGATCTATAAAATAAATCAAAACGGGTCTCATTTCGTAGACATATTTATCAGTACTTTTTTATCTGTTGTCTGGTCTAGTCTTGTGATTAATGACCTTATCAGCTGAGTAGGGAGTTGTGTTATCGACTTCCTTCCAGAACAAATATTTATCATATCATTACTAGTGTTTGTGGTCTATGTGAGTAAAAAATTTGTTAATAAGTAGGTATTTAAAAATATATATATCCTTGTTAGTTGTCTTATTACCACTTTACTAGTTCTGCCTAGTTTCAGATTGATAGTCGGGTATGCACTGTCTAACTACATTATTATTATCCTTATTATGTTTACCGGATATACAGTAGCTCGATTGAGTGGCGCCTGTGCGGGTAGTTCATTGTCTTCGATATTTATCTGCCTGATCGTATTACGTATCATTAATCTTATTACATCGATGATAAATAATAGAGACATAGATAAAAAACGACTGTCCGTTAAGCACAGTGCACTTCACTGCTACTCACCGCAGTCAGTGACTATTATTGTTTATTATTAATTAATTTGTGATGTAGTTATATAACGTAACATAACTTCTGCTTCGTAACATAACTTAACATAACATAACTTCTTCTTTGCCACGCATACTTCCCAAGATTATAATGTAGGCCTCCCCAACTGTTGCCACTGAAACTTGCCATTTTAGGTGTTCAACAAGTCTTACATAATATATGAAGGTTAGGATTAGGATAGTTTACGTTTATTTTACGTTTAAAAATTATAATTGTCATTATTGTTCTAAGAAAATTATAAGTATATGTTGATTGACATGAAATAAAAATTACACAATATATTACCGAAGGTATTACTATGTAATAGCATTGCTAGATAAATAAAACGTAACATCACACCTGTAATCCCCGAAGGGGTAGGCAGAGGAGTGTAGTACACCCCCACATTTCACCAGTTACGTTTAAGTCCCAAATG
>DWUN01003828.1:0-11527 GCA_018249975.1 Passova gellias
GGTGGTGAGCCTATTGCCATGCACCGGGCACACATCCAGACTCCGAGTCACTACTAGAAATTCTAAATTAGAAAAATTCAGCAGTACCCAACCCGGGATTTGAACCCAGGACTTCCCGATCGGCAGTCGCGCTAGCAACCGCACGACCGTCGAGGCAGTCAAAGGTTTCTTATCCAATTCTTCCAATTCCTTATGCCAAAGTGTGTTTGTCCTTCTTTCACGTCAAAACAGACCAACGGACAGATATGATTTTTGTATGTAGAGAGTTGAAGGACTGGAGAGTGATATAGAGCAAATTGCCATTCAAAATATATCTGAACACAAAATATCCTTTGTAGTCAAATAAATATCTCTGATATCCCCGTTACCTTAAGGTTACCTCAGATAAATAGGCAGACAGACACAATCGATAATGGTAGTGTGGTTACCGTTTATGAATAAATAATTTAATATAGAAAACAAAGTAATTTACCAAGTCGTAAATTCTTCAATTTTATGTATGATAGTTTTTTTTTGTAACGGAGGAAACCTTCAAAAGGTGCCACGATGGATTCTTACCGCACTAAAGGATTCTTACACCACTAAAACCCGCTCGGTGGCCTTTCTCGACGCTGTTGGAGGACTCCGGGTTTTGTATGATATCTATACTTCACTGAACACAATACATAGGTAAACCCATATATACATAATTAAAACATACATTAATATATCAATATACTTACTGCTTATGTATCTGCAAGCCTTTTTTGAAATCTTCGAAGGTTTTCGCAATTTTTCGCAATTTTGTTGTCACTGGTGTTGAAGATACATAAATATATTCACAACATACCATAACATATAGAAGGACTGCTGTTAAGCGGCAAAAACGTGTAAGAGTGTTACAGTAGCGTATATTTCTACACTTTTCATGTTTAGTAACATAGTCTATTGCTATATTGTATAACGCCAATATACTGATGAGTTATTTAAAGATGACAGTTTGAATGGTATTAAGCACAGTCAGTCCTTGTATAGCTGACCTTCCATTGTAAGATTTCAAGAGCTATTACGTTGCTCGGTCACAGTTAGTAGTCGTAAAGTTACCTACTAGTGGTTAGATTAGGTTCCTTACGACATATTTTTGTTTAAAGAAAAACTAGAGACAGCAAAGATGTATTTAGTGTAACAAATTCCACGATCCGAATTACTATGTTTTGAAAGAAATTAGGGCATAGGTAATTTGTTGCGTGACAAACGTGACAAACAAAATATATTGATCTACTTACTGTCGGTTATTATCAATAATAATTCAGATTTCCGCAATTGTTCTTGTAATCATAGACAAATTCTTCGTGACGTGCGTGAATGAACAAATCGTAATCATGCAACATTATGTCAACCATAGAGTTACTCAAGCTCGCCGCATAATCGACGATAACAGTAAAAAATATATATAAGGAGGCAATGGTTAATGAGAATATTATTATAGGACACACACTCAAAATGAATCTTTTCATTTTTCTCTGTTTACCCGCGTTAGTGATTAAAGTAAGTTTTCTTTATATTTCTATTTGTGACTTGCTTTAATTTAGGGCCATAGACAACAGTTGCATTTAACGACTAGTGCAATTTTTAAACTACAATCTAAATTTAAGAAAAAATTCCCTAGTATCTAATTAATTTCATGGGTGTCATTGTTCGTTTATCTATCGTTTTCATAATTTATTTCAAATTACATTCAGTTCAATTGCCATCAATATTTTTCTCTTGACCATTCAAACTTTGCCTTTGTCTTTGCCAATTATTGATTCAGATTGACGGCACTTTTCATTTCTATTCCTATCAAAAATATATTAATTTCTCTGCATTCTTACAAAATACAAGACGGTTCAACTCATGTTACTCTGACTCATTAGATTTGATGGTATAAACAGATAAACTCTTACTTTCTGTCTGTGCTAGCTCCATCTCGAGACTGTAAGAAAGTTAACCAATAAGAACATTTTTATTTTTACTAATGATTTAAATGTTTTAGGATGCTTTCGCTTTACCGCCAGCCAGTCTCCCAGCTACCTTCACGCAAACAGGATTCATACCTGCCGATTCAGTAGCTGGCAGTATTTTGGCAAGCAATCTACCTCCGACCCTGCCGAACGCGGTCTCGAATGCCATTCAAGTGACACCAATCATCACGGAGATAGTCCCGTCGTTGCAGTACGGGGATATTACTTTGGGTGGTGAGTTGCCTATAACTGGCACTATCAAAGTGCGCGGCTGCTTCCCGGTGTACGGTACAGTGCGTGTTGATGGACAAGTGCCGTCTGTCGGCAGCGCCGTGGTGCCGGAAGCGCTCGGCAGTCAGGTGATAGACATCGCGTGCAAATGCGCGCAGCAGTTCTTTAGTTAACACGTGGTCTTATTTGATATTTTAAACTTGTTATAAAATCTAATTATTAATAGTGTAATAAACCTTTTTTTTTACAAAACAACAAAGTGTTTTCTTATTTAATTAGGTACTGAATACTTATACCTCTATATGATATGCAATTATTGGTAAATTAAGGTACTTTTTAAGAATTCGAATTTATAAAATAAATAATTGAGTGCTTAACAAAATATGAGTATTTGGCATGTTGCAACAATGTCACCTACCACTTTGGACAGAAAAAAAAAAGAAAATAACAGGTTATATTTAGTCATGAAACATACCCAAGCGACGGTGAAATTACAATCGTTATCATGAAAACGATTTATTGAAATTGTATCAATCAAATTTCACGATATTGTCAAGCAAACTACTATGACAGCCATTAAAATAGTAGATATTTATCATTTAGGTAAATATAGGTGTACAATTTAATGTGTACCGAATGTCCTTCAAGGGATATTTAAAGAACTCAATCGTGTCCAATCTATCAGAATGTATATATTTAAATGATGTTCGTTGTGATATTGGTAATGCTAGGTTACAATGCGGTTTTACTACGATGATAGGATCTGTACATTGTAGGTAATTACCGCAATGTAAAATGAATTGTTTCACGTGTACTGACACTGTGTTTCACGACAAACGTAATCTGATCATAGTGTGCGCTAGTTATTACTACTACTGCGGCCAGTCAGACAGCGTTCAGAGTTTTTAGTGATCGCACAAGATGTCCGACCTGAATAACATCGTGCAAACTGAGAGCACAGTTATAAACATATCAACATACATGATATTACGTTTACTTGCGGGACATTATTGTGAATTTCGTGTATCGGATAAAGCGCGTTTGATTATGAGATGGCTCTACATAATTTATCCGCTGATACTCACGATTATCTGTGTTCTATGTAATGAAGATCGCAAATTGATTAATATAGTTTGTTTAACTGTGGTTTACGTTATAACGTGGGTTACATCACTGTACACGAAGAGCTCTTACTTGAGCTACTATTATCGCAGCATACCTTTCATTGACAAATCTCAATATGCCATAACAGTATACGAGAGGTTACAAAAGATTTTTAAGTTATACTTTCTGCAATTAGCCGTGTTTTATATTTTAACGCTTATAATGGATATAGTTCAAAATGGCGGATTTTATTTACCGCTAGTGGCGCAAGCACTAAAGGCGAACTGCTTTAAAGTGTTTTTGGATGTAAGCCGATTTTCTTTAATAATGGTATTCGGCTTGTTCTACTGCCGGGTCAAAATTTTTTGTACTTCACTGCGCAAATACAATTTTAAATCGTCTAACGCAAACGACATTTGTTTATATATCCCTATGTATAAATCAATTAGTGATGGTCTAAAAATAACGTTCCTACCAATAAAAATTCAGGTACTTTTTTTTCTTTTCATTATACTATGCTTACTAAGTGTCGCGTTACCTACTGATTTTGTCCTTATTTATTGCAATACTGGTTCCCACTTAATACATAAAGGAAGACTTTATGATAATGACGGATTCAAAAAATCTTATCAATAGTTTTTTCAATATTGTTTGTTATAAGTACTTTTAATAAAAATCTTTCTATTCTATAACACAAATTAATATGAAAATATATGCTTAACTTATATACAATTTTCACAACTTAAACAAAGATACGTAAATAAATAACTAACTTATATTTAAACTTTTTTTTTCAGATAACATCAAATCTCATTAGTCATTTTATACAATTGTTATATTTCACATACGCTCTCATCGTGGGATCAACGGTAATATTTAGTTGATTTTTAAGGAATTCGCTATAACAAACAAATGTGCTCATCACACAAATATTTGTTCTGGGTGGGAATAGAACACATGACTTCCGGTTTTGCAGTCAAGGTTACTTGTCACTGAATCACGAGGCCAGTTATATCCGCGTCTATTCCATGAAAAATGAGAACTAATTTGTAACCAGAATAACAACTAATACTAATACTACTACACGTGTAAAATAACTAGTTCTAAAATTGCTATATTATGCTATATTATACTAGAAGCAGTGACAGCCTAACGGTTCGAAATTCAGCGTCCCACTCCGGGAGGTCTGGGTTCAAATTGTGGAATGCACCTCTCACTTGTGACGCGCGTTTTATAAAATTCAAAAGTTTAAATATCACTTGCTATAACCGTGAAGGAAAACAACACGAGGATACCTGCACACCTTAGAGGTGTTGCAAAAAGTTATAATGTTTCTGAGGTGTGTGGAATCTATCAATCCGTACTTGCCTAGGGTGGTAGACTAAGGCTTAAAAGCCTCTTATTATGAGAGGAGACACGGTCCGATAGTGTGCGTGAGTGGATCAATAAGAGAGTCGGCAAAAAAATACTTTGACCACAAGCTTAGTTACCTTTACAGACATGGGGCGGAAGCAAGATCAATATAGTTATGTATTTTGTTCACCTAACGCAAACGTGTATGACAATATTTATTCCAAATTTGGTTATGGAATTAGTTGAAGACGAATTAGAAAAATCAAAACTGTTTCTTGCAAACCAAATAGTAGAATGTGTTGGTAAGTACTTGCAAAATAAGGGTACTTTTTATTTTAAAAAGGCATGCAAATAGGCAGACGGCCCACGCGATGTTAAGTGGTTCCCGTCGCCTATAAACACCTGCAACACCGGAGGAACTACCAGTGCGTTGCCTGTCTTGAAGGAATCCTTTAAAGCTGCGTTTGAAGAAGTGCATTCCACAGAAGGCACTTGCGCAGTATAAAGCTATGCTTGAACAGTGCCGTTGAGGACAGCCAGGTATCTAGTCGATACGGATTCAGTGTGGAATGCAAAATATCTATGGATTATAGGGCATATTGAAAGCTACACGTAAATGATGTCTATGGATTGCAGGGCATATTTAAAGATACATGTAAATGATGTTTATGGATTACAGGGCATATTTAAAGCTACATGTAAATGATGTCTTTAGATTATAGAGTATATTTAAAACTACATGTAAATGATGTATATGGATTACAGAGTACATTTAAAGCTACATGTAAATGATGTGTATGGATTACAGATCATGTTTGTGGTTGTTATGGTGAATCCTTCGTATTCACTTTCTTTGAATTTTACATATAACTTTCAGATAAAGGTCTCCGCGCCCAGCTGCGGAGGTTACTGCAGTACATAAGGCTACAACCGCTAACTTACAGCGTGTTCCGCGTTACAATCAACATGCACTTCTTCATCGGCTTCCTGTCTCTCTTCATTGAATACCTCGTGTGCCTCTTGCAGTTCACGCACTCGCTGGAATAAATACTTTACCAACTGTTCACCGAATTGCACTGTTTTATATGACATTACAATGGTTTTGCTAGAAATATTGCAGAGTAAATTCGCACATAGGTTCACAAATCTGTTGAAATACATTTTTTGTTAGGCTTGGAGTTGTATTTAAGACAGAAACTTATACATACTATATATATACAAATCAGTTAAATAAACGAGACTGATGAATACGTACGCTATTTATATATAATACATACAATATAACATGACAAACAGTCGACACAGACTAAGTAGCGACTTAGCACCGCCCGGCTCGTATGAGAAACACTCAAAGTATTGATTAGGAGCTTGGCGTTGTAATACCAAGGAACCGTCCTTTGTTTTGTTTGAGTTAAATATACTTAAACTATATTTGTAAATTCAAATAAAGTGTGAAGAACGTAACATATTGCCTTAATTTCACGATATCCTGTGTACTGTATGCCGTTATAATGTGAAATAACAATGGAAGCCAAGATTAAGATTCTGATTATGTATATATATATATATAAAAAAAAAAAAAATTCGAAAAAAATTCGCATTCACTCTTAATTATAGTAGCATAATTATGTAGATTGATATATCATGTTTACTATTATATCAGTTAACAATAATAATATTCAAATATATTCAAAATAAAACATCTTTTAACACTCTCATACTCGTAATATCATTACCATGTATATTGTTTTGTTATTGTATTTTTGGATTAACTTACTTTGCTATTTCTATACTTATATCCTATATCCATACAGCCTTAGTCGTGATTAAACACAGCGGTTCTCGGCTGGTTTTGAGTTCACTTTAATTTGTATCAATAACAAATGATATTTCAGGTTTACAATAGAGTATACTCGTAGATAAAAAAACAACTAAACCAAACCAAACCAAACTAAACCGCTTCGTAAAGGGGACTTATAATATTTTGGAGAAAAATGTTCATTTGCTATTATTAAATGATTACGGAACATTATTGATAGTCTTCATTATTATAAGTTTTTTTATGGTTCCTCTGTTGGCCACGGATCTTCTTTCAAAATGAAAAAATTAATACCAGATAACGCCAGAGATTTTCACACCAAAGAGAAACAGTTGTAGAAAGTTCTATCTTGTCTTTTACATAGTGTTCAGGATAAATGACAAAGAAATATTTTAATTACTTAATCATACTATATTTGAAAAAACTTAACAGTACTACATATTTAACAACATTTACAATCAAAAGATGGCACCACATCCACAAACCGGACCGTAACCGTATCCTGGGCCGTAGCCAGGATAACCGGGTGCAGGATAGCCGGGTCCATAGCCTATGGGTCCAGCGGGTAAGCCGTAATCCTCAGCAGTAATACCAACAGCTCCATTACCACATCCATAAGAAATGACTCCGGTGCCAGCAGTTGGCAGCTCGGCTTCTAAAGCCACAGTTCCAAGGAATGGAAGAATACCTCCAACGGAAAGGGTTCCTTCGATAGCGTTTTCTGAGATTACCGAGATTCCACTCGGGGCTATTGGTGAAGTACTGGATACAGCGAAACTGCGTCCGTTTGTAGGATTGAAACCGGGTCCATATCCTGCCCATTCATTATACCCACAAGGGGCGGGTACAGGCGCAGCGCAAGGAGCTCCTATGGGGCCACCGTAGCCTAAACCATTGTAGGGTCCAATGCATTGCGAGCTGATACTCTGAAACAAATTACAGCAAATTAATAATAACTGTCAACGCCCTGTACTGAACAAAGTTTTGGATCAAGGTAAAATAAATTTTGCAATATCCAAAGCAGTTTGAGGTCCCTTACAACAAGTCCAACTTATTACTTAGTCTCAGATCTTAAAAATGACGGAGACGGCTATGGACATTCAGGTCGCGGGATTGTCACAGTCATATCTGCCGAAGTGTGATTTGTACATCTTACCTGGATCAAAAGAGCTTGAGCGCAGAAGAGAAGGACGGTCTTCAGAGACATTTTGATGGATATTTTGAATATTTTATAGGGTAGTGGTGTTTAATCGACTTAAACGAACTGATTGATAGTCTGCAAACTATTCCTACCGTTTTTATACCAAATCGACTTCTTATCAAAGTTGATTATTATGTCACCCTGTGTTGTATTTTGTCACCTCTATTGGTGTTGCTGGTGCTCTAATGGGTTAATGTTAGATTGTGAAAGTTTAGTTAAACTGATATGTTCATTGCATTATTGATAGTATTTATTTAATATTGATGGAAACGTTAATACGAACGCACCAATCTTGATGTTACTATATGGGTACTATAATAATGTCAGCCAAACTAAGACACGATTAGAAACTGAGGATTTCCTAGAGTGTATGAATGTACAAGACGCTAATAAGCAGTTTTTATCATCCTTTTGTTATTAATTAGCATCTTAAGTGTATGTAAATCATATTAGATTTTTTAATGTGAAGATAGTAGTAATGCCTGTTACTATTAACATGGCTGTTAGTGTCACTTAGTTCAATTGTCAATAAGCCTATTATTTAGTTACGACTATTAATATGCATTAGTCTAAGTGGTACATATCACTGTTAGTGTTGTTAGTATTACTATTAATATTAATAGTAGTCGTATTAACTGAAACGTTGTCATGTCAACATGACAGGACAACAAGCTTGAAAATTTGTTTTTTCATCGAATTTTAGTAAGAACTTTGGTTCTTTTATAAAAATTAATACATTTAAAGTGTATTTCTCGTATACAAAATTATTTCATATTCAACACGTTCTATTATCAGTCAATTACAAAACTCATAACATAAGAACGTTTCTAAATGTACTTAAACAATATGTTTAGATTATGTAGACTGCAGTAAAGTATAGTTGATTTGACAGAAAAGATGATAGAAAAGAAACCAACAAGTGCGCGTCCACTAAAAGGAAACCCTCTCCCGAGGGAGCTTATCAGACTGGTGTAGTCTTCCGATGAGGAGGACGGCAGCTAGTCCAAATTTGAATTTTGATTTTTGTACGTATTCATTTAGCAAGAAATCTAAACAATGTCATCATTTATATCTTTTATCCTTTGTGTCATTTTGTCTTAAAAACTGAAACGGGTAAAAAGTAAATAAAGATCACCAGCTAATTCACGCAAGGTCAGTTATATTTTCGAAAGCAAAGATTAATTGTGTCAAATTTACCAAAGGCCGCCGCAGCCGCAACCGTATCTGCCACCAAAACCGAGTCCGGCTTCGAAGCCGTACCCAGCACCGTAACCTCCGTAGCCCAGAGGACCAGCCAAACCAGCGTATCCACCAGCCTCTTCAGCGGTGATGCCGACGGCTCCGTTACCGCAACCGTAAGCGATGGCACCAGCGCCAGCGGTGGGCAGAACGCCTTCGATAGCAACAGTTCCGAGGAAGGGCAGAGCGCCGCCTGCTGCTAGAGTTCCTTCGTAAACGTTCTCGGATAAGACAGAAACTCCGGCGGGGACGAAAGGAGACGCGCTGGAGACAGCGAGGCCGGGACCGTTGGAGGCGGAGAGTCCAGCAGCTGCCCAGGGACCTGCACCCCACTCTCCCCACCCTCCGTAAGCTCCACCCCAGCCTCCACAGCCGCCACAAGATGCACCCCAAGGAGCACCACCCCAGCCTCCGATGCACTGGCCAGAGATGCTCTGAAATTAAATCACATAAAGTATTGTAAATTTCATTTGGTAGTATTTTAACTAAGTGAAGCTATAATCTTGGTATATTGTAATCTCAATGTTGTAATCTCATTAGGAACTAACACATTGATCGAAGTTTTAGTTGCGGCAGTTTATATATTTGAAGGTCCTAAAGTATATTATTATATGATCTTAAAGATCTCTCATTAATTCTTTCAACAGCTGCTGCTGCTACCTTTCCTCCTTTTTTTACAGGCTAAAGGTCCAATTTGATTACTATAAGTAATAATTATTGAATAGTCAAATGTCTAAATAAATTCTTGAAAAATTGGCACCATGGACAAGTTCACTGCATTCTGTATTTGATATGAAGATCACTTACCTGTACCAGGAGAGCCGAAGCGCAGAGAGCAAGAATGGAGTTCAAAGACATGGTTGGTTGTTGTGTAAGCACAAGTATAATTATGGTAGCGAATGACTTGGTTTATATACATATTTACAGCATTTATCTCAAGGATGTATTTAGAAATACTTGTCGTTAGGTTATAGAACGTGATTCTGTGTTGACGTGAAATGATGACGAGTAACTATATGACAAAAGCCGTAAATAGTTATGGCCTTTTATGACAATAGGGATATTATTTTCAGACATTTGTGAGATTCAAAGATTAACAGATGAATTAAGGAAATCAATTTGTGATTTTTTTTCCTTCTATACTTTTGTTAAGGACGAAACATATTATGATTCACAATATGAAAAGCAGAACCTAAAAGGGTCATTGTTCAAAGTGAAATCATTTCTCTATTCATACCAGACAATCCGATTTGTTTATTCAATTCAATCAACTAATCGATTAATCAATCCATAATCGAATAATCGAAATCAAATTAATCGAAGGATAAAATTAAAATATATATACTCGTATACCATACAGGTACTTATAATAGAAATTCTATCCAGGATTGCTAAATAATTTTAGTCCTTTTGACTAATCAAAAACGACTAAATGCATTTGTATGGACTGAAGTTAACATTTAACACCAAGTTGCTTGTACTCATATATCCGTCTTTAGTCTAAAATATTGTTTTGCAACTTAATCTGTTCAGCGATTCGTCAATCTTTAAGATTGCAATGTCTATTTTAGAACATTTATTATTTGGAATTCTTGGACTAGCATTTATATTACACCTTTTTCATTAATCACAATTAGCATAATTTCGCACTAAGGAAGGGGTAATTAAATGGTTTTGTATGGTGTCCTCCAACTATGTAATCGGGCCTAAAGGCCCTAGGACAAATCATTTTATAAACGAAAATATGCATTTATATGATGTGAATGTTATTGCGATAAAAAAAATGGTTTGGCTATATTTATCTTTATAAAATAAAAGTAAATAAGTATTTCTAGTGCCGCATAAACTAAATTCGACATATTAGAATAGCATTCGCAGCTAAGCCATTGGCTGGTTCAATTGGTTTAAACAAACAATGTTTCAGCTATTAGTCGAATTCTTTGGCTATTATTATTTATCGTTTTAGGGCAAGTTCGTATTAGAACTGAAAAAGAAACCTCACGTAGAGTGGTTACTAAGTGTCGAAACTGTTACATACCGTGGTATAAAAGCATCTGTAGGTTAAAGCAACATCATTCTGGAACTAATTCCGTAGAATAACATCAACATGTCCACCTTCGCTTTCGTCATCCTCGCCGTCCAGGCTTGCCTGCTCCAGGTAAAGTATTAATTTCCTTACTATTAAATTTAACGTTTAAAAAATTGGGTTTGAGATCTTAGTAAGAATTTTTCAGTTAAAATACTTGGCACATTTTTGTTGATAGTCCATGTTTCAATAGAAATTTAACAGATGGAGTTAATAAGAAAGCATATTTTCTACTTTAACATTAAGTTTAACACTATGTATTGTTCACAGACTGTCTTCAGTCAGTGTGTTGGACCTGCTATTGCTCCCTGTGGCGCTGGACTTTATGGTGCTGGTATCTATGGTGCCGGTCCTTACGGAGCTGGTCCCTATGGTGCTGGACTTTATGAAGGTGCTCCCTTCGCCGGTGCTTACGGTGCCTACGGCGGCGCTGGTATCGGTGAGGTCGCCGTCGCTGGTGAGCTCCCCGTCGCCGGTACCACCCTCGTCGCTGGACAGGTGCCCATCCTCGG
>DWUN01003829.1:0-11526 GCA_018249975.1 Passova gellias
CGGACGTGACGTCAGCCGCTTGCCCGCCAATCAAAGCCTAGCCGCCATATTAGCTATCCCCACCGCCATGCCAAAGCTTAATGTGGGGAGGCGTATATGAAAACCAGCCAAGCCAAGCCAAGCCAAGCCAGCCAGCCAGCCAGCCAGCCAGCCAGCCAGTCAGTTTTCGCCAGTCATTCGATTGCGATTAAAAGATGTAGTCGAAACTTTTATTTTCCCCACCGTTACAATCAATAAATTTTCTATTCATGAGTTCCCCAAATTGCTGTCTTATTCATATATCAAAACTGCCAACACACAGTTGACCAGTCCGGCAGATGTGATTTCCTTATTTTGATAGGAGACTCGCATCCGATACTGGCGCGAAGGAAATAATTGCCGATGACGAGGCCGATGTCGCCATAGACACGTCACCACTCTTGACCGCTAAGTCCCCTAAATTTGTGACTCTTATAGTGCCTCTCCAACTAGTGAAGGTTCGCTATCACCTTCTTACTGTCTTTTTGTTTTTAGCTCTGACGTTCCATAACCACGACTTCTTTCTTCTGCCAACCATCCTCCTTCCAGCGACCTTTCCCATCATGATAAGTCGATGTGCCAGGTAATATGCGAAGCGGGCATCTTCCACGGCGGTATACCGCTGTGCGAGGCGCAGAAGACCAAGGTGGCGGTGGTGTCGATGGAGGGCCGCGCGCAGTGGGACGAGGAGCTGCAGTTCCCCATCAAGGTGTGCAACCTGCCGCGCATGGCCAGGCTTTGCTTCGTCATCTACGAGATATCCAAGGCGAAGAGCAAGCGCAAAGGGAAGGACCCCAATAAGGTGACAGCTATTCTTATTTCTATTGCATACGCTGATGTGTCAATAGAAATATTAATAATAGACTACCATTATAAATAAAATTGTAAAATCATGTAAAATCTTCACTATCTAGTAATCTGTGGCTAACTGATTACAAATTTGGCAATTAAATAAATGCCTGTGTTAGGGTAACCAAACAGTTGATTAACATTTTAACATTGATACATGCAATATAATACTCATATTGATATTTATATTACACCCAGGCACAGAACAAATATATGTGCCTGCCACACATATGTTTGTCCAGGGTGGGATCAAACCCACAATTTTCGGTTTTGCAGTCAGTGTCTCTAACCACTTGACCACAAGCCAGCCAATCAATGTGTCTAAAATATGGCAATAGCTTTTGAAGCTATCCTATATGTGAATGGTCTTATATATCTTTATTTCAATAAAATGATAATACAACATCAGTTATTAAATATGGTTATGTTTCAAAGTATTTTGTAACGCAAGTTTTTTGTTACCAGGACTCAATAAATAAGTTGGCGTGGGCCAACACGATGATCTTCGACTACAAGGACCAGTTGCGGACGGACGCCATGACGTTGTACACGTGGACGCACGTGGCCGACGAGACCCAGAGCGACGACCTGCTGCTCCACCCCCTGGGGACCGTGGTCTCTAACCCCAACACCGACTCGTGCGCCGCGCTGCAGATACGATTCTCTAGGTGACAATGATAAAGCAGCCATCAGTGTCGTACTCAAATGCCATGGTATTATCGAAAGATAATCTAGGTGGAAATGACAATTAAAAAAAACTACTAATTTGCAGATTTTTTCTATCTAGAACTCTTCAAAACAAGAGTAAATAGGGTTTTATAAGATTCGCATCGCCTCTATATATACATATATCTCTTAATAAATAAATAATTCGGCAACAGATGTTGTACAACTAATGCAATAATTTATATTAACTATTTGATATGTATAAAGTG
The DNA here is from genome assembly GCA_018249975.1 of Passova gellias. Classification (NCBI taxonomy): domain Eukaryota; kingdom Metazoa; phylum Arthropoda; class Insecta; order Lepidoptera; family Hesperiidae; genus Passova; species Passova gellias. The sequence continues at coordinate 1,803 of DWUN01003829.1, forward strand.
GTATTTGGATTAGTAACGTTTAGTTTAGTTTTTTCTTCATTTCCATTATGCTTTTATTTAAAGACATTGGTAATTGTTTTCCTCCTTAGCTACGAGTGCCAGTACCCGATCCTGTTCCCGAAGCAGGAGACGGTCAAGTCGTACGCGGACCACATCGAGAACGGCTCCCCCGACGTCATGGCGCGCCTCAGCAGCGACTTCGAGCAGCTGCGCCTCACCGCCGAAAAGGACTCCATGTACGAGATGCACGAGCAGGAGAGGAAGGACATATGGGCCTCCCGGTTGGTACTACACACTTTTATCGAATAACACGTATTTAGTGATTGTGAGAATGCTGCGTACGCCTGTGATAGGCTTACGTACAGGTGTATGTAGCAATGTTGTATGTTATTTTCTAAGTTTTGCATGTAATGCTGTTGGTGTATGTAATATAATAAAGTAAAATAAAAATTCTGTATCTTTTAAAAAGCTCTTTCGCATGAGCCTAGTCGTTTGGATTGTAGTCTTTCAATTTGGAAATCTCAACTCATTGATATGCATCTTTGACTCAACAGGGTTACATGTTTTTTTTGACCATTTTATTGGTCCACTGCTGGACTGGATCTCCTCTCATAGTGAGAGGGATATAGGTCATAGTCTAACATGCTGGCCGAGTGCGGAACATTGTATATATGAATATAACGCGGTGTGTTGTCAGGGAGTACTTCCGCGTGGCGGCGCCGGAGCTGCTGCCCAAGCTGCTGTCGTGCGTGGAGTGGAGCGAGCGCGCGGAGGCGGCCAGCGTGGCGCGCATGGTGGCCAGCTGGCCGGCGCTGCGCGTGGAGTCCGCGCTCGAGCTGCTCGACTACGCCTACGCCGACGCCGCCGTGCGCAGCTTCGCCGTCAAGTGCCTCGCCAAGATCAGGTACCACTGTTCACAATATCTCTTTCCTCTATACTAATGTGATGTCGTAAATAATTTAATTTTTTTACGGCGGGGGCGGGACGAAGTCGCGGGCAAAAGCTAGTTTGATATATTCATATCTTTAAAAGTGAAAGCTTTCACGTATTTTTTTTTAATATACATTTTTTATACACAGTGACGAAGATCTGATGCTGTACTTGCTGCAGCTGGTGCAGGCCCTGAAGCACGAGTCGTACCTGATGTGCGACCTCTGCGTGTTCCTGCTGCAGCGCGCCTTCGACAACAAGACCATCGGACACTACCTCTTCTGGCACTTGAGGTATAACAACAATTATATAATAATAATAATGATTACAACATTTCAAATTAGACCTTTTTTTCATTGAATGTCTATGTTATGGTAGCCGAACAGCTGATAAACATACATATTTACATACTATAAGTTTGTTACATCTGTACACGAGCTTGCTCATTACAGAAATGTTTGTTTTGAATGGGAATCAAACCCACAACCGCCTTAGTAGTAAGTAATTATAACCACTAGTCTAATGGGTAAAAATTTGTGCTCGTTCACACTACGATAGTAACAAGTTTGTGGAATATCATGTTATGTTATATTGGCAATTGTGTGTGTCAGGTCGGAGATCCACGTGGCGGCCGTGTCGGTCCGCTTCGGGCTGGTGCTGGAGGCGTACTGCCGCGGCAGCCAGGACCACATCCACAGCCTCATGCGGCAGATCACTTGCCTCGATAAGCTCAAGTGTAAGTGCACGATTGTTTCTAAATTGAATTGTTACAATATTCTTTCATTACAGACCGTGACAGTAGGAAGTCATAACGAAATGATTTGTGATCAGAAACGTTGTTACAATTATATTCAAGATAACACTGAATAGGCACATTGTTGGCAAGCGCGCGCCATCAAAATTAGTTGAATTAAAAATAAAATTAAAACCTCAATATCCTTCCTATCTTAAGATCAGAAAGGAAGTAGAAAAAATGTTATGTATACATTTTTCTTACAGAATCCTAGGAAGCAATTACTAAGATCCTTAACTTTAGTGAAACATCAGAGTTCTTAACGTATTGAAATTTATCATGTTGAGAATTTTTTTCATGAAATATTATTTATATACATTCTTTTTTCTTTTAAATACGACTTCGATAAAGATGTATCAGGTTTTGTTTGTCTGCAATGAGGTTTAATCTGGTATTCAGGGGCGAGTCAGTGCCTACGGAAGAAGAAGGAGATAGCGAAGGCGCGCGCGGCGCTGCACCAGCACCTCCAGGAGCAGCACTGCATCGAGACCCTGTGCGACTTCGTGTCGCCGCTCACGCCCAGCCTGCTCTGCAAACGAATCAAGCGAGTCACCTACATATTGATAAAAATAACTTAAACTAGAAAAGGCACGGTCGGCAAGTCTGTGGAGCCATAAATAAATAAAAAAAGCAAGTTACTATCTCAGCGTGTCGGCAACTCTGTTCTTGCATATGCCTATAGATGACGGTGACCACTTGCTGTCAGGTGGCGCGTCTGACAGTTTGTAAGGCTAAGAATATATATAAAAAACTAATCGATGGGCAATTCATTGTATATTGCTCGTAACCTCAATTACTACACATACATTTATATATCATTGCAAACAACACAAGTATCCAGGTATCTGTGGAAGATTTTAACACTAATTTCTATACTTTTATGTGTTATGTTCCAACATATAGTATAGTAACACATTACTGTTCGGCTACCGTTAAATTAATTGTTGTTACTTCTGTGTGATACATTAAAACTAAAGAGATATTGTTATTAAGTATTTAATAGACTCTCAAATATGACACACTTATTTTTTAGATCAAATCTTGCTTTGTGTTGTATAATTTCATTTCATTACAATCTGTCCTGTATTTAGCCTCTATAATTTCATTTCATAACAATCTATTCTGTATTTAGCTTGTATAATTTCATTTAATTGCAATCTGTCGTGTACGCGGCCAGGCCGGAGAGGTGTCGCGTGATGGACAGCAAGATGCGTCCGCTGCTGCTGGAGTTCGAGAACATGGACCCCACCGGCTCCGACATCCGCATCATACTGAAGATCGGCGACGACCTCCGCCAGGACATGTTCACGCTGCAGATGCTCAGGATAATGGACCGGCTGTGGAAGAACGCGGGATACGATTTTAGGTATTGTTATTTTTATTTTCAAACAATCAACAGGCACATTAGATGAAAACTTCCGCTATTATAAATTTCCGCTGTTATAAATTTCCGCTATCATAAATTTTCGCTATTATAAAAAAAAATTACTGACGTTCCAGGTTGAACGCGTACAATTGCATCTCGATGGAGTACGCGGTGGGCATGATCGAGGTGGTGGACGACGCGGAGACGGTTGCCAACATTCAGAAACAGAGCGCGATCTTCAACGCCGCCTCCACTATCTCCAAGGCCAACTTGTTCCGTATGTTACCGTTTATATTATTATTATACCACCACGCCAGGTTCCTAACGGGGTGGGCAGAAAACTCCGTACACCAAATATCTCTGTCCTTAGAAAATTTGTTTCTTTAGTTATTTTTTTTCTATTGGTAACATATATGTATTTATTCTTATCAAATATAATTAATCCAACGCACGACCACTGATTTAGTAGTCTGCCTCTAACTACTCGGTCAGGAGGCCAGTTAAAGAGTTACGAGTTAGATTTTAGTGTATTGACGGACTATATTTGTGTGCAGAATGGCTCCGCAAGCAGAACCCGTCCGAGAAGGACTTCAACAAGGCTGTGGAGGAGTTCACGATGAGCTGCGCTGGCTACTGCGTGGCCACGTACGTGCTGGGCATCGCCGACCGCCACCCCGATAATATCATGGTCAAGAGGAGCGGCCAGGTGAGACACGCCCCATCCATATCTATACTATATCGAACTAGGGACAATTACACTTCCAATATAGTACTCGGTAGTGGTATAAAACAGTAGTTTAGTACCAAGTACAGGTAGGTACAGGCACATGTTATTATATCAACAGTTTTCTTTAATACACCCAGGGCTTGCTTCGTCTTTGCTGCAATGAAAATAAAACCAAGGGAAAAAATCTCGGCACTGTTTTAAACAAGTTTTTTAATGTAATTATATTATTTAAAAGGTCTGTGATAACCATTTTATAAGTTTATTCTTCGACGTATTCAGCTAGAATTATTTGTTCAAGTACAATTTTTAGTAATTTTTTAAAGTCATCGTAATTTGTTACATATTTTTATTGAATTCTATTGTAAATGTGAGTCAGTGTTGTTTATTATATAATTTAGTTTCTACAAATATACTCTGTTGACTTTTGTTAACGATTGTTCAATCGTTTCGCCTGTATTTGTTGCAGCTGTTTCACATCGACTTCGGCCACTTCCTCGGCCACTTCAAGCAGAAGTACGGGTTCAAGCGCGAGCGCGTGCCGTTCGTGTTGACGCACGACTTCATCCACGTCATCAACAAGGGCCAGCGCGGCGGGGTCAACGACCTGCACGACTTTAAAGTATTCCGCGAGCACTGCGAACAGGTGCGCATAGACCCGCCTTCTCTGTTGAAGCGACCATGTTCGGGCAATATTTCTCGAAATGCGAGCTATAGATAAAAGCTTAATAAGAAGAGTTTCTGTTTGACGTTAGCTATTTTGCGCTATCTAGAATTGCGTTGTGGAAAATGATTTGTATCTTCTTGCAGGCGTTCAAAATTCTTCGGCAGCACGGACACCTGATCCTGTCGCTGTTCTCCATGATGATCTCCACCGGCCTGCCGGAGCTCAGCTCCGAGAAGGACCTTCAGTATCTGCGCGAGACTCTGGTGAGGGTGGAGCGAATCTTTTTGAATAGTATTTAATATTACGAAGTCACTAAAAAATATAAGGCCACACGTGGTATACTTTGTTACAAGTAGATGATGCGACAGGATTTTATAAGGAGTATAGTATGTGGAATTCCTTTGTATATTTAATAAACTTGCTAGGAACCAACTCAATATAATAGGATCATTTTAATGTTTCACGTCTAATACCGTTTTTCTATCCACTCAAAAGGTCATGGACCTATCCGAGGAGAAGGCGATCGAACACTTCCGTCTGAAGTTCATCGAGGCGGTGAAGAACTCGTGGACGGCGTCGTTCAACTGGGCGCTGCACAACTTCGACAAGAACAACTGACAGTGACCCGTCAGCAGGCGGCTCAAGCGACAGCCGTCCAAGCACACGCCGCAGACGCTGTGAACGTGGAACGGTCGCTTACGGACACTCGAGAAGTGATAACTGTATTTATATAAGACTGCGTTCGGTCGTGCGAGCGGATATCGTCGCTGTGTCTGTGTCGCTTCGGATCTGAACCTTATCGTTAAGGTATTTAAGTCGCTTTGGCGTTGTAACTGCGCGCTCCATCAAACCGCTCGCAACTCGTTAGGCCACGAGGCCTCGAGGGTCGAGAGTGGCCTCGCTAGGCCTCGCGTAGCTTTAAACGGGCCTCGGCTAACGGAACATTGTATAGAGAATGGATTTCTGATAGGCGAATTGATTACAGGTTTAGAATAATTGGCACGTGGCAATGTTCTCTTCGACGACGCCCGGGTGACGTGTGCGTATTTAATTATTATGAACTCTACGCCGATGGAGTTAAGGTTACCTATTAATTGTAGCGGACAACGGTCGCTTGTACGCTTCGGAGAGCTTTTCGTGCGGCTTTTTTTTTATTATATATATATATATCTATGTATAATGTGTAAAGTTTGCCCGTTGCGTGTTTGAACGGAGAGTTTTAGTATGAATGTGCAAATTTCCCACCAAATGTGAAACGCATGTAATATTTTCTTAACGTGAGTTTTATATATCTATGTTATACATATATCTAACTCGACTTTAATTGACTCTATCACAAAACAGTGCTCAATACTTTGCGTACTATACACGCGTTGTTCAGTTATGAAACGAGCCGGTTAATTGTGGTAAATGTTTCTTGATTGCATTAAAAATATATGAAAGTTCGTATATGCATTGAACTGCATTTGTTGGTTGTAAAACACGTTTGTAGCGACACTGATTAAGCCCAAGAATAAATTGGTAAATGATAGGTTGATTGTCAAGGTCAAATGATCATTTGTTATCATGATTTGTATCGTAAACACTCACAACAAAGCCAGCTTCTCTTTCTCTCTTTCAAGGAGTTCTCTTTCTTTGCGTTGCGTTGCGTTTGATTATTTCATTTATCGTTTCATTGTGTGTCCTGTCTAAATTATCGTAGTTTCGAGGGCGTAAACAAGCGGCGGCCATTTTGGCTGTGATACGACCAAGATGCGATGGTGATTTTTTTTTTTAAATCTAACGGCCGACGCGTCGCGGTCGATTTGTCTGGCGATTTTATAAATATTCGATTGAATCAAATTGAATGTAAAAAAAGAAGACTGATTGGATATTGCGGTGGGTTTAGTCAAAAATTCAGAGATTAGCTAGCGGTGACGGTGGATGATCGGATGCGATGTGGGATGGTCGCACACCATCCAATGGATAAATCGTTTCGATCCAACGGAGCACCGTAATACACTTCTACCATCCGTATTGCGAGCGGATGGTAAATTTATTTCGTGTTGTAATTGTAAGACAAATTCTTTTTCTAATCCGAACTTTATCGTTAAGGTTTTAGGCGTATTATTAGAGGTATTCTATATCTTATTCGGGTTAGAATGTTTTCGGTTTAATATTATAGGTCATAGTAATTGGCGGTGGGAGGTGGTACCGGTCGTCGCGGCGTGGAGCCCTCTAGCGTAATATTATGTAATCATTGTTAATTTATAAATGGATACGTATGGACGTGATTCTTAATGATCAGTGTTTTGGTACAAAATTATTATTGTTACTCACACGCGGGGCTATCTATTATATTGGGAGATGTCCCGTGCAGAAATCCTTACCGAAGGACGGTTGGCCCATTGTAGTGTTCAGTCCGTTTGAGAGTCGCTTATTGTTAACAGTCAAAACACTGTACATTATTGGGTATTACCGAAACTCATGTAACTTTAGGTCAATGCTTTTATGTTTTTATTTATATTTCGGGACACCTTCACACGGCCATCCGATGCCAAACTAGGCATAGGCTGTACTATGAAGACCAGACCGCTGATGAATTACGATATAATACTTATACAGATATTGTTATTACACCGTGACACGGAACAAACAAGTGTGCTCATCACGCAAACGTTTGTTTTGGGCGGGAATAGAACCGGCGACCTACGCGGTCAGGGTCTCTAATCACTAAACCAGGAGGTCAGTCTTTAAGCTGTCATTAAGTGACCCAACGTCGCGTGTATCGTGTTAGCTTTTTTAACACGGCCCTTTTATAGGACCAGTTAGTAGACAAAATATATGTATATATACATATAGGTATGATAGATTTAGCAGTATTATATCGTCGTAGCGGGGACGAAATGATTTTCTTTTTGTTCTAATACTCTTTTGTTCGTTTATGATTTTATATATATATAAACTTTCGGCTACCTCAATGTGTCGCGTGAATACTGAACAATATCAGTAGCCCGAGCACGAACTTTAGCAGAGTTGTAAATGTTACGGTATCGAGAATACGGTACTTTTACATTACGTTTACATTAGTCGGCAGCACGAAGTACTATCGAATACTTGTCATTTTCATACAAAAAGTTGAACGTTTACATTAATTTAGACGCTAGAAAATCGGAAGGGGCGCTGTACATTTTTCATACATTTTTTACCATTTACCGTACGAATACTTTGTCGCTAAAGGTTCGTTCTAGGGCCACTGTTCGACTGTAGGTACTTTCGATACGATTGATTGTTGTTATAATAATAATTTTAAATTTACGTTTACGCAATAGTTATTCGTTTGAATTTATTTAACACCCCAAAAGAATGTTCCGGAATGTATCGCGAACGAGAGTGTATAGGGAAACGGATACGATCGATACGAATCAAGATACATGATATTAAAATGCACGGAAAAATCACTGCAATGAACGACAAAGTGTAAGCACGTATTTGAAGATTTGAATGTGAAATTGTGACGAAAGATCCCGATATCTTATTTGAGCTCCGAGTAAATGTATCGGTGGCTTTTATTGTTCATTTGCCGCTTAATGACACTGCACGACAATGCTTTTAACGTCGTGAGCCAACGACCATCCATTGCGACTAATGCTCTTTAACAGTCTATAACGTCATGAGCCAACGACAATCCATGGCGACGAATGGTATTTGACGCTATGGCCCAACGACAGTCCCTAGTGACTAATGTTATTTATTAACATTCTAATGTTATAAGCGTTTTTATGCGGCTTTTTATTGTTGGAATATTGAACATGGATCTCCTCTTATAATGAGAAGGATTACGACAGTCTACCACAATTTTTATCTTTATTATCATGCTTTTATCATTATCATCATGCTTTTATCATTATCATTAACGTCATGCTTTTATCATTATCATTATCATCATGCTTTTATCATTATCATCATGCTTTTATCATTATCACCATGCTTTTATCATTATCATCATGTTTTATCATTATCACCATGCTTTTATCATTATCATCATGTTTTATCATTATCATCATGCTTTTATCATTATCATCATGCTTTTATCATTGTCATCATGTTTTTATCATTATCATCATGCTATAACACGGAATCCGTTATCGACTCGGCGCTCAATATGACAGCCGTCAATTTCATACGTGTGAATGTGTCTCCGTTGTTGGATATATTTTTTGTACGGCTCGAGGTCACAGTAATTGAATCAACCATCAATCGCTGTATGATATGAGAGCGCCTCTCATTGATCGTGTACGGATCTTATCGACTGCTTAATTCAATGCACTCGTTAATGTACATACATCGTTTTGTATAATTATATTTTTTTTATTTTGCATTTGACGACATGTATGGGTGTAATTTGCTCCGTTACATGATTACTGTTAAGTTCTTTAGAATAAACTATTCATCATCTGTATGACGTTTGTATTAATAGCCAATTGAGAGGATAGGAAAATGTAATGTAATATTTTAGTTTTGTCGTTGGTGACATGTGTATCACTATGATATATATATATACACTAAGAACGTGAAAGTTATTTTTGCATTCACATATGATGTAGGTTTAGCGATATTGAACTGAAATTGTTAATCCCATGCTGCCACCTGTGCTCGAATATTGTTATGTCGGTATTGACCGGCGCGTGAGGTCGCGGGCGGGGTCGCGCCCCCCGGGCCACGTTTTGTTCAGGACACGATTCGACATTTATTCGTAATAATATTTAAGGGAACCGACGTGCGCTCGCCCGCGGCGGCCCGCGATGTCGCGCACCGAACAGCCAGCCATCCTTAATCGTATTGAACGTACACACAATAAGACGAAGTACGACTTCATTAAATACTGCCATGTGTAATTAGTTACAACATTAGGTGATAAATATACACATAATATACCCAAGTTCAATAAGTCTGCTCATAAACAAAGGTATTGTCTAGTATACGAGAATGCTTACTGCCATTATTAATTCCAGTTTAACAAAAACCGCTCTCGGGTTCAAGATATACTAAACTTATATTATGAAATATTAATGCAAACGTTAAAAGGCCATTTTTATTCGCGGTTCTTGTGCTTATCGTATAATAATTAATAGAACAATGTAAACTTAATTGCATAACACATAAAAGAGGGAATTGGGAACTGTAGAAAGAAATCACCAATTAATATTAAATGTCATAGATTAAATATAGAGGTATCGGTCGGTACTCTATGTAATTACGAGA
>DWUN01003830.1:0-11523 GCA_018249975.1 Passova gellias
CTTTCGCTTTTATAATATTAGTATGGATTTATACCTACAATTATCGTATAGTATCAGCAGTCCGGTTACCATAACACAGGCGCTTAATCACTCAATTTGGGATCAGACAGCCGCGTGTGGAATGGTCCCCATCGCTGTTGTAATTACTATCGCTATCCACGTTACTTGAATAAAACTCGGCTGATGCGCAAGCAATTATTATAATAAGCTTACAATAAAACGCAATGTTTACAATAGTGTCATAATTCGTTCGTCCATCATAATTGAGCACACACAGTAATCCATTTATCAATACATTGCACGAGCGCGCTAATTACTTGTGGCGTTCGAAATTAACAGGCCTCACTAAGTTGTAAATATCATTTAACGGTACTGCCAAATTGAATGCGGGTACCGAGGGAGACCGAGACTTTCCTACCTCGAACCGATCGTCAGATACTGACCGATGGGGGTGTCAAAAGTCTCCGAAATGGTCGTATATGTATGAATAGAGTAATTAATTTGTGTTATTTGGAACTCGGTACTTTCTGCCTATCTCGTCAGTGAAGTGGCTCGATGGTACAAATGTACGAAGTTGCACTTTCAGACTATTGGATGGTATTATTTGATTGCTACTAATGAAGGGGGGAGTGTACGAATCGGGCCCTTAGCATCTGTCTCTTCGTTGGGTTCGTCGTTGAAAACAAATCCTGAATACATTTTAACGAGAGCCTACGAACTTTTCGCTCGTAAATATAACGATCGTGTCTTATCAACTCGACGTGTACCTACTTTATCTTAGCAATACAAATTTTAGTCACTTAAGAGAATCAATTTTTGCAATTATCGAACCACCATTAATTTATTATCTGCATTTCAACCAAAGATTGTACTCGTATAAAGGACTCTCGTAGTCGAGTGTGATAAGTGAATCTCCATAAAATAGAAAAAAGTGTCCTCACAGAATGTCCGTTAGATTGTGGCTATATTTGGATGGAGTCCCCATGTGCGGCGCAGGCCAGAGCCCGCTCCACGGGCCCTCGCTCGCTCGGAGCTGCAGCCCGCTACTTGCGGAGTATATCACCACGTCACCGAAAATCAATTCTCTGCTTAATATAAATGTCATAAAATATCCAACCGGCATTTAAATGTATTTGTATTTAAATTCGTCCGTTAGGGACTTGGCGTGATGTTATGTATGTATTCAAACGTATCGCTACATTGGTTCGTAAACTAAAGGCTATGAAAATGCTATATTTTATATAGGAACGCATAGATTATTTCCTGTGTTACTGCAAAATGTTTAAATTTAATTGAACGAATAACGCCTCTTTTATACAATATGTGTATATCTATATTAAGTATTATTATGAATCTTAGTATTGCGTAATAATGTAGAGCTTAGAAATCACTTATAATACGTAACTAGCATCGGGTCATATGATTCGTAAAAGTATTTTATGGATATTTTGTTCTAAATAGTTTAGTTTCTTGTCGGAGTTGTTAAGAGATGTTACGGTTATTAAATGGAGTCAAGTACTATGTACAATGTAACAATCCTGTATTCCGCGTGCGCCCCCCGCCCCCGCCGCCGCCCCCCGCGCTGCTCGCGCAGTGTTTACATTTTGTTTTTAATAGTTTCGTCCGCGCCCCCCCCGTGAACTCCCAGATTTCCGACACTAGCCAACATAAAGGTATTTTTTTTTAATTCGTTTGCTTTTTGCTTTTAACTTTGTCCCAAAGCTTACGATCGCCGGCTACTGTTAGAATGTAATGTTTCGGTAGCGTAGGGGCCCACGGGCGCGGCTTCCCTCTGAACGTCACTATTTTCTTATTTTATATTTTCCGAGCGTGATCTTTCAGTGGTCGGGTTTTAGATTTTGAACATACTTCTTTTATTCATTCCACAAACTTGCCCAACGATTCGATAAAACGTGCTTACCGTGATTTAGGTTTAAAAAATGGTTACACATGATATTGCAGGAGCGTAAGAAATCAGAGCAATACAGTGATTAAATATGTTTGTCACAGCGGTAACGATAAGCCGATATTTTGGAGTACAGAGTTCTACACCGACTGTTCAGATCTTATAATTCATTATATTCCTCAACACGTGTGAGGAGCCAGCCCCGCCGCGACTCGGCCGAGCCCGACCTGCATTACGTCAACGTGGCAGACTAGGATGTTAATTCTTCTAACTCTCAGCGAAGATTCCTAGTCTAAAATTGGAACGATAATAAAAAATAGAATTGCGTACGCGTAGAGTATATAGGCACTAGTTGTAAACCAAACGAGCGTGTATATAATCGCACTCGGAGATCCATTAGCCCCGAGGCCCCGCTACGATCGCACGCTCCGCTCTGCATCTCGATTGCTGTATTATTAACGAACGCTGAAAATTCCGTGAAATGTGCTTCCTTAAATATTTCTATGACAGAATAAACCTATACAATGAAACGTATCACCTTAACATTATTCACTTCAATTTACAAATGAAGGCAGTACGTTACCTACAACGTTTTATCAGAACACAATCTCACTTAAAATTGACCAGCTTGTATTGTCGATTTCGGTCGCAACGTTCCGGACGAGAGGTAGCGTGTGTGCTAGTCTACGTCATATTTGTTGTGTGCACGATCGCATATATGTACATTCGTACGGAATGTTTGAATATTGACTCGTTATCCTGACGCGGTTGTCGACAGAGATCGACGCTGCGAGTAAAGCTACATCAGATTTACCTACACGACTGTAATAGGCGGTCTTATATAAAGCATGATCAATTCTCGTTCTTAAAGGTAGATAATCAGTAAACGAATGATTGATGTTCGAAAAAAATGGAGTAGCAATATACTTTATAACTCTGCAAATAAATACTAGGCACGGCGCGGTAAAGCATGCATTGAAACCCTAAATCCTTGTCAGTTACGGAGAGACATATATAAAATTCACAATAGGAATGGTTGCATAACATTTCTCGTTGCAATCGGCTGAGAACTCCAAAACCTTCCAAATACCCGGTAAGCTGTCGCTCCGTAAACGTCGCTTCAACCGCACATCGTACTGCAAATATCCATTAGGCCGGGCGCGTCCAGCCGCACGCCCGCTCCGGCACAGCCGGACATCGGACGCGCTCCCCGGTACTCGAACCGGTTTCTATTCTTGATTCGACTTGTATGTTAACCCTGCAACAGTAACTGAAATACTTTATATTTGAATAGTTTGTAGTTGAACTATTAGTGTTCTTTTAATGCTTTGTACGCACACATATATAGGTACATGTTGTTAAATATGCAGCAGCAATAACGACAATATCTTAAACGACTTCTCTCTTGGTCTCGTAATGCAGAGTTAAGCAGAGGGAATGTCACGGTAGCCAGACGGCCGATAACCTAGTTATCAATAATTTCGCCTCCCGTTGTGGTCGGCTGGGCTTCGAGTCATCGCTGACTTTACGAAGTTAGGCGCAGTTTATTGATGAGAACCCGCTATAATACTGAAGAACAACATCGTCAGAGATACCCCACATATTTAGTTTGTGCCGAAGCGAGCAAAAATTGAAGTTTTGCCATGAATGTAAACCATAATAACTTAAAAAGTTTTTATACTAATCATCATTTAAGAAAAGCTTTGGGCTATGTCGAAATTGTTCAAGCTATAATCCTCTTCGGGCAATGTAGTTCATTGTAAGATGTCCTGCTTGCTCCATTTTCATCCTGCACTTATCCAATCAAGCTCCACAGATTCCTCAAATCGCAGGCAATTGGATTTGACAACCTGGAGGACATAGCGTGTCGGTCTCCGTACGCCTTAATTTACGTCTATCCTTATTCTATCAAATCGTAATAACGCCCCGTCAAGGTATCCCGAAACCCTTTTTATGCAAATATATCGGCAAAAAAAGGAAATCCTCGCCTCGAGTGTGTAATATAACATTATTTTGTTTTTATATTACATTTTTGTTTTTGTTGGAATCGTTTGGTGGCTTTCCAAGTCGGGGGAGTCACCTCGCTCGCGCCCCGCGGCGGTACAGTTAACGAACCCCGGCCTTTGGGTTCGTAAAAAATTCACCAATTCGTATCTCATTCTGTATTACCATTTCTTATGAGTATGTACTCATCGGCATCAACCTTTTTATTGTTTTATTTTTTACCTCCATCGTTGTAGCGGATACTGGTACGAAATGTATATTACATGCTAAATCAGGGACACGCTCAAAAATTCGTACTCCAGGTCCCGGGTCCCAGGTCCCAGGCCCGGGTCCCAGGTGTAGACGGATGAAACCGTTCGAATACACACCCTTTACGCTCTTATATTTATTCAGGTCGCGCGTCTTTGTGTTAAAAGAATTTAATAATGAGAAATTAACTTAAATATTCCTGTGAATTATAAATATTTTAAGGTGTAACTATGAAATAAAAATGGTGCACGGCCCAAACTTATCATTTATACATTTTTGATTCCCATCGTGTCTCTTCGCCAATAAAACAATTGCAGTCCAAAATATGGAGAGCTTAGAGACATTTATTTTGCTCTTCGTTCTCGTAAATCATCGTTTCGTGTTTTGAACAGTAAATACAAATATTCCCCGCTCCCCGCGCCCGTCTGCAGTGTCAGCTATGTCGCGATGTCGAGCGCGGTCCCCCGCGCGGCCGGCAGTAACGCGCGGACTCGATCGTGAAATATTTCCGCTGCCGGCTTCGTTTCGCGTCCGAACCGAGAATTTCAGTTCCGAGCTCCAGTCAATAGTACGAAGTGAGATTCGCTTCACTACCCATTTGTATTCTCAATTGGAAACTGTTTTGTATTGCTTCTTATTTTTAACTTATAATTATTACACCGCCCCGCCAGGACTCTCGGGGCACGCACGGAGCGGCGCGTGCCAAACGTCTCTATAAACTTGACGGGCTTCTTCTACGTTCGTCGCTGTCTCATACGTACCCATAGTAACACTTGGCACTTGGAAAATCGCAACACATCGACCGACAAAACGGAACAGACCGATTAGGATGACACCTTGCAAGGAGAGACACGCTAGTCGTCCGTGTCCGTTCCGTTTCATCAAGATGCATCCTAAACAGAGTCGTTCACGTTCGGAACGACGGTCTCGATCTCCTCTTCTCAATTTGCAGTGACGGCCCTTCGGGAGCACTGGGATGAGGCCAACGCGAGAGTTCTGCAGCGCAAGGCCCAGCTGGACGCCATGCTGGGAGACTCGCAGCGGTACGAGGCGCGGCGGCGCGACGCGGACGCCTGGCTCTCGCGCATGGAGGCCCGGCTGGCGGCCATGGCGGCGCCGGGACACACCGCCGACGTGCTGGAGATGCAGCTGAGGGAACAGAAGGTACGGCGTTTCAATATAAAGAATATCAGTGGCGTACTAGTGTAATGACCGGCCACTTCGGAGAGTCGCCGTATTCGGCGATCTGAGTTCACATCCTGGTCGAACCGTGGTAGTCGAGGAGTTCGTCAGGGCCGTGGTCGATGGACCGCCTTCTATAATTGATAATATAACAATAAGAAACAATAATAAGAAGATAATATGACGGGACGGCTCGTATTATTTGATCTAATGAATGTGAAACGCCGAGGGGTTGCAGAAAAGGTTCCTCTCCGAGGAGTGGAGCCTTAATTATTAATGCCGTTTCGCTCAAATGTTCATTATTGCCGAGCGGTGTACTGCGCCCGTTCCTCGGCGGGCGCAAGTCCACGAGTGAGCGAGCAACGATTATTGTCTTGCTGTCAACCGACGAGCACATCGGGACGTGATCGACCAGGCATCGGGTCCGCCCGGGCAACTAGCGCCGCTACGGCTATTTCTAGCGCGATGCAGTTGTTATTGCTAACATTTTGTTTTGCTTTCAAAGTTGTGCATGTCGGTTCACATGTTTACAGACAAAGATCAGTCAAATTCGCATATCACTAAAAACGTCCTCGGCGGGAATCGAACCTACTACATACATACGACAGTCCGAATCTCTAACCACAAGACCGAGAGGTCACCCGAATGTGCACGTAGACAATTGAGTGTTTCATAACGGTCTCGCCGCTCGCTCGCGTGGCGGCGGGCGCCTCGCCGCCACGGTAAAATATGTTCAGGTTTCTGTGGAATTATTCCCCTAATTGTATTTCCTTAGCGAAGAATTGAGAAGAAATAACGAGCTTATATTTCAAAGATCGTCTTCGCGCCCTTAATTACGCAGATAAAGAGAAAATTTTATCGTCGACGAAGGAAATATGCGGGGATTATTTGATTTCGTAAGCGGTCGAGTCTAAGCGACCGCGTACACCGGCCGCTTCCTCTTTTACATCCCACGTTTGGGCATAAATCTCTCTCAGAATACGACGCTTAGGTCATCCTGCACTGGATAGCTTTTATATGCATCAGTAAAAAAGATGATGTTTTACGTAACTCACGATTCGGGGTGCGGTCGCAGTCGTTCCACGCCGAGGTGCACCAGTACAAGCACCAGATGGAGCTGTTCGGGCAGCTGACGCAGCGGCTCATCGCCGTGTACCGCAACGACGACACCACGCGCATCAAGCGCGCCACCGAGGCCGTCAACCACCGCTACTCCGAGCTCAACAACAGGTGACCGAATATGACCCTCTACACAATTGTTTACATTAAACCGTATTTTAGAAAGAAAAAGAAGAAGGAATATATTTATTTGCCAAAATAACAGCGACAATATGTAGCTATTTACATTTACAACTACAATTTTGCTATTTCATTATGGAAACGCCGTTTGACTAAGTAAATTCAAGTTTCGATAAATTAGGTTTGAAATGGAGGCAAACCGCAGCTTTCGATATTACGCATGTGTTTATAAAAATCGTTATTTAGAAATCTCATGGCTTACATCTTAATTGATATTCCGAGATTTTGAGTATAAAATCTGACAGTAATTTCATACGAAAAATAACCTACGTTATTCTGCACTTTTAGGAAACGTGGTGCCATCTAGCGGCTTACGTTACAAACGGGTGCAAACTGACCTGAGCGCCATCTATGTAGGCCGCCTTATAACAAAAGATGCTATGATTTCAACGGGTTATATCTATATTCTATGAATTATTACGGCTTAGAGTTCTTGCTAGGTGGTTTCCATTGTTATTTATTATGTGTATATTCCTCTAAAAGGATATTCCAGTTATTTTTTTCGTGTAACATTTCAGGAAGCGTAAAACGTATAACGGCGCCATCTATACTGCGAACATGTGAAACAAGCAGCAGTACACAGACGCGCCATCTAGAGATATCTCGTTTAAAATAGCTCAGTAGACGTTGACATTCCATCGGAAATACACCTTTCAATTATAAATTGAAGATGGCGCTATAGTAACATTTTAAACTAATAATCTAGTAACTAAATTTGCCTCACATAGGCCTACAGACAGACCTCTAATGACAGGGGCCCGATCGGTCCCGGGCCGCCTGAATTCAGCGGTTACAGCTGTTTTGTTCAGGTCATGAGACCATCCGGTGGGAGGGCGACGCTCGTCCGCCATTTTGAAGAAGACCGTTTTTCCCTGTCGGTCGTCGGTCCTTCGCAAATGATCGTCCGTCGAATGTAATATGCGTTCCGCAGCATCGTGGCTCGCGGCAAGGCGCTGCACTCCGCCGTGTCGTCGCTGCAGAACTTCGATCGCTCGCTGGAGAAGTTCGTGGCGTGGCTCAGCGAGGCGGAGTCTTTGCTCGACGCGGCCGAAAGGGATCCGCATCTGTTAAAGGTATTTCATACATTTATATTATCACACATTTGAGTTCGAACTTTAAAGTGAAAACTAATCAAGGGAGAAAAGTTTATAATATAAGTGTGCCAGTGGGGCGTCCGGGCTCCGGAGGATGGCGGCCAGCTTAGTTTCATAAAATTTGTAGATGGCGGTGAAACCGAGTTTTAGAAAATCAGCGACATCTATTGTAATTTGCCGAAACTTGGGAATCTTGGATTGTCGCTTATTTGAAAATTTTTGTAGTTTAACGCGATCTGTCGGAGAACGAAGTAACTAATTCTCTAGAATATGTGTAGACAAGTTGATATTAACAATACAGTGCCATCTATGGGGAGGTTGTATCAAATAATGATGGTTGTGAAGTTTTAACCTTTTTAAAGTTTGTTTCAGTATCTATTTTCTCACCAGATGGCAATGTATTTGATTTAGGGCAGGTGTTGATGTAGCGTAAACAATTACATTTAAACCTTTACTCGATAGCATTCGAACGGGTTGAATAGGGTCTTATAAAATAACTCAGCAGGAAACCGGAACCGCTCTTCACTCGATAAGCTCGTAGCGCGAAGCTCGTGCTAAAACTTTGGTACAGGAAGCCGGGCCTGACTGTAATAATGCACATTACAACCGGTGCAGAGGCTCCTACCACTTGTTTTTTATTACTTTTTAATATGTAATAAACTATGTGCAATTGGCTTTGATTTATTTTCTTATTTTGATATGAAAAATGTTCGATAATCCCAATTATAAAATGTAAATATCGCTCGCTGCTTCAGTGGAGGAAGCGTGTCGTTGCGCTCCAGCCGAGTTCAGCTGAACGATCAGAGTTGACATCGGCGCTCGAGGACATCACGGGATTCACAGCACAGTGACGTGCGCCAGAATTTCGCTTTTGTTTGCAATCGTTTATAAAAATGTTCCGCAGTGTTCTATTTGAAACTCGAGACCGCCAGCCGGCGCGCAGCACGCGCCGCCGCTGTCGCCGCGCGCCGCAAAACTTCGCTCCATTTAAATTCGGCCAAACTTTTAATCGAGCAATATATTATAATCCTGTTCGCTCCGCACTCGGTGGTCGCAGGGCTGCTGGCTGGATCGGCACTCCTCGACCTGGCACCGTCGGACGCGCCTCGGCTCTGCGGGCGTAGGGTGGGCGAGTTATACGCGTTTCCTCTCGTTACTTCGGCGCCGTAGCTAAATATATTTTCAATCGGTGACGCAAACGGTGCGTATCGCAGCCTTACTACAAATACTTTTTCGTAATTAAAAATTTTCAATAACCTTTAAAACTCTTCGTTTTATAAACTGCGAGGTACCCGGCTACCCGCGCGCCCTCCGGCCGCCACCTCGGATGGGCCGTGTCTTAGGTCGGGCAGACGATGCACGCCACGTTGATTTTTCATGTGGTATATTAAACGTAAAAACAAAAGCGCCAGCCCTAGCGACTAGCGACAGGCGACTAGCGGCTAGAGAAATACGTAACCTTGTCGTAGGCGGCAGGTTGCGACGGAATAATTAATTATCTTTTCATTGTAC
The DNA here is from genome assembly GCA_018249975.1 of Passova gellias. Lineage (NCBI taxonomy): Eukaryota > Metazoa > Arthropoda > Insecta > Lepidoptera > Hesperiidae > Passova > Passova gellias. Next base: position 9,247 of record DWUN01003830.1, read on the forward strand.
TTCAAACATACGCTCCCTTACCGTATACAGTGATCGCCGCACATCGCAGGGTTCATTTTGTTGCCTTATAATTTATTCTAGTTACATTTACATTAATTATTGCTACATTAACGTACCTAGCTATGTATACGTCGGCGAGGTTCTACCATCGCACTGATAAGATTTCATTTGTAAGAAAAGAACGACGTTTGTTAACCGATACAGGACAAGACTTAGATTTTGTAAACGTTTGTCAGCAGTTTCCGGCATAACCAATATATCATCTATATAAACAAGGGCAAGAACTCGTATTGGCCGTCAGGAGTCACGAAGGCAGTTTTCTCAATGGTATTTTCGGCAACAGGTATCTGGTGAAATCCTGCGGCCATATCAACACATGTAAAGTAACGAGCTTTACCTAATTTGTCTATTTGGTCTGCAATCAATGGTAACGGATAATGATCTCTAAGTGTATTGGCATTCGGTTCTCTGAAATCGACACATAGTCGATCAGAGCCATCTTTTTTCTTTACAAGCAAAATTGGGCTACTAAATGGAGAAGAACTGTCGCGGATAATGCCATTACTCTTGAGATCCTCTACAATAGTTTTAACTTTCTCGCGTTCTACGGGGGACCATCTGTAGGGCCTACGCTGTACAATTTTTTCAGGGTTTTTTAGTCTAATCTCTAATTCACCAGTATTAACTTTTGAAACATTATTTCCAGTTGTAAAACTTTGTCGGAAACTATTGACAATATTTTTCAATTTATTAAGTAAAATTTGATCATTAACGTCGGTGTCAAGTTCAAAAAAGAAGTCCAAACCGGTACATTCATTCACAACTTTCACAACGTCAGAATTTTGTGTTACTGAAATTCCGGTATTACTCAAAGTAACACTAAGACCAGGAATTTGCAAAAGATCATAACCGATCAAAATATCGAACTGAGTCTGTATCACCGACTACATAAAATTCTAACTCTACACTTTGTCGATTTCTACAATAGTTGTGACAGTTTGTGTTGAACGCACTGGGCAACCGCCAATACCCGAAAATACAACATTTACAGTCTTTCTTTTTCCTGAAATTGAACCAGAAAAACGTTGACGAAGCAACGAACAATCTGCGCCTGTATCAAATAAGCAATTGTAAAATTTGTTACCGATTTTTACTTGTATAGTACTACGGTTCACCGGATTACAGAAATTTATTGATTTACTTTTCGAAGACATTACGTTCGTCATTTTGTCTTCGGAAGCAATTTTTTTCTATGTGACCCATTTTATGACAATACTTGCACTCAATGGTTTTAACAGAAATATTAGGAACGCTGGTATTTTGTACGGACTTAGGATTAGAAATCGAGGCAGATAAAGGAACAATAGATTCCTTACAATCACGAAACCGATGACCATGTTTGTTGCATTTGAAGCAAGTCAGAGTTTGATCACTTCTTGCAAAGGATTCGGTTACACGCAGTTTTTTTAAATTACTGCTAGGTTTTACTGAATTGTCAAATTTTCGTTTTCGATAAGTTTTAAGAATAGAGACTAGCTTGGGCAAAGAGTCAGGAGTGTTTCTTAATAATTCCGATCTAATATATTCAGGATAAATACCTGTTAACAAGGCGTCTATCACCTCAGCGTCTGAAGCTTCAGGCCGAACTCGTTTGAAGAGTGTCCATCCAGTAGTTGCGTATTCGGCGTAGCTGGTAGCTTGGTCCGATGTGTAACTGCGCCATTTGTGAACATCGTCAGCGTACCGGAACTCCTTTCCAAATGTCCGGATTAAGTCTTCTTTCACTTGTTGCCACGAAGTTGATTGTAGGGACCAGGTGTCAGCCCACGTCTTGGCTCGACCCTTCAGTTGTAAGATTGCTTTCATGCGTGCTTCTTGGGACGAAATATTGAAAGCAGCTATAGTTTCGTCAACATTTGCACACCAATCCCTTATATCATGTGAACGGATATCTGGATCGAACGGTGGTAAGTAGAAATCGCCGCGATCACGTTGCATAGGGGCGGCAGAAATTGCCGCAGTAACTGCACTCGCAGCCGCCTGTTTCGTCGCACTTGTCAGCAGATTCATCACTTGTTCCATGGTAAAAGTAGGCTCGGGTTGAGGTTTCATGCCTCTAGTGTTCTCAAGAATAGGGGATTGTGATCCCACCGCTGCTGTCGGCGAGGTTCTACCATCGCACTGATAAGATTCCATTTGTAAGAAAAGAACGACGTTAGAACAACACACTTTTATTGAGGGAAAAACTATTTCGAAATAACAAACACTTTCCCTTAG
>DWUN01003831.1:0-11522 GCA_018249975.1 Passova gellias
GCAGTACCCAACTCGGGATTTGAACCCGAGACCTCCCGATCGGCAGTCGCGCTAGCAACCGCACGACCAACGAGGCAGTCAATAATGCCTTATACAAATAAAAATATTTGAGTAATCCAAAGAATCTATCCTCGTATTCCATATTTCATATTATACGTAATATTCTGGTGTTGCAGGTAACGAAAATGAATATCAACGGCCAATGGGAGGGCGAGCTCAACGGGAAAGTGGGCCATTTCCCCTTCACCTACGTCGAGTTCTTAGAGGACAACGTTGCCAGCTAAACAAACAATCTGAGCACCAGCCGAGCAGACAATCCGTTCTCTTAATCAAACCTCAAGGAAACGAGAGAAGAATGTTATCTGAGCAATAAACAATTTTATATACAGAATACAGTAAGACAGAGAGAGAAGATGAATCGCTGCAACGGCGTTCGAATCGTTATCGGAGAGGGAGTGAGATAGCATGCAGCGTTGCTGACTTCTATCGTTAAAGTTTTACTCCTAAAAATATCTCAGTATGATGTGAAGTGTAGAGCCTTTTTGAAAACAGTGATTCGTACGGTACGAGTTTAATTTGGTGATACAATAACTGACAACCGCATTTATATATACAAATATATGCAAGCACACAATAATTATGAACTTTTTCACGGCTATAGAGACTTTTTTAATCTGTGCCCATGTGTTGCCTGTACACAGTTTGATATGTCAAGGTTTTCGCCCACCGATTCGTTGGGCTATGTTATTACTGATGAACCATAGTACTTTATCTTATATATATATAGAATATTAATGTCTTTTTTACATAATCATTGCGTATAGCGTTTTGTAAATCCATTTCTCGGTTTCATGTCGTGAGATGCTCTGTGAGATGCTTTGTGGGTTATGAAATTGAATTTGGGAGCTTTTTTGAATGGATCTATTGACAAGCTTTTTAATTGGTACTAAGATCTACATATAGTCATAATAGTAGAACGGTGGCGGATCTGACGTTTGTGACAACTCTATGAGTATTCTTCTCTATGAAAACTCTCTGAATAATTTACTCTGTGAGTACAGTACTTTATGGAAACTATAAGTCTTCTACCCTATGAAAACTCTCTGAGTAGTTTACTCTATGAGTATTCTACTCTATGAAAAATCTGTGTATTTTACTCTATGGTTAGGGATACTGAGTACGTTACTCTATGAAAATTCTATAAATTCTCTGTTCTATCACAACCCTATGAAAGCCGTCTCTGTTATAACTATATGAGTTCTGTGCTCTTTAACTTTATGAGTAATCCAATCCATAAGCATTTATGAGACCCGTCATTGAACAACTGTTATTGAATACACACAAACGAAATTGAGTTGTTCAGTAAACCGCCATTTTCGCAATTCTTTTTAAACCGACGTCGTACTGTGATCGATACATTTTTGGGTTCCCCGTGTGTCTTGAGTGCCGTTTTCATAGTAAATTGACCACAACTCGTCCACTGCTGGGCAACAGTCCCGTGCAATTGCGGGAGGCCTGGACCGTAAATAGCGTGGTACTCCAGTACGGTTGGATCAAGGTTAGCCCGTATGTAGGATAAGGCCTTTCAAGTTTCGACATGGATTAACTATTATTCCTAGTCGATTGAAACTACCAGGGGGTAGCCGACGGCGGGCTGGGTTGCTTAACTTAACATAACGTTTCCGATCCGTAACCGCATCGAAGCACAGGGCGCTTCACCTAACTCTTCAAACTAAACTATACTAATCGCATGTCACCATAACTCGCGCTCACTGAACGCTAGCTGTAATTCTCATTAATCGTTTTTGACAATCTATAAATATTGTAATAAATTATATGCTTTCATTAATTAGTAAACTTAATCGTCTATTCGTAGTGTTCGTTTTTATTGTAATATTTTCCTCTAAACAATTTGTTAGCTATTAAAATTAATGGACTGATGTTGACGGAGTTTCGTAGAGGAACAGACCCTATGTATATGCAACCGTTGCCCGATAATCCGGCTCGAAGGACCATCTTCCAAATTCCGATTATTCCAGACCTCAGCTTGGAGAACGGTTACGAATACTTGCAAGCTCTCCGCGTTCCAAATTTAAAAGATTGTTATCTTTGATTATTTTTTTGTCTGATTAGAAAAAAATCTTCGGATGGTTCCATTTGCCTTTCCATCCGCCTTAGTAAGCTAGTCGTATATCTGGCCTCGTTCTTAAGGCCCCTGTCTCACCGTTGCCGAGTTGCAGATTGCAGTTGCAGATAGATTAATAATATTTGCGATTAGAGTACGCGAGTGGATTGGTATAATTTAAAAAGTTGTTTAAAATACGAATAATGAACGGGCCTGTACTAAACCGGTTCATTAATTTGCTCATTGAAATCCTTTACAAGTAATAGCGATTGTTCAGTATGTAACAATCCATTCGCTCGCGTCCTCGTTCAGTCGTTCGTTCGCCTGTCCGCCACTCGCCCGCGGTGAGACGCGTCGGCGATAAACTAAAGGAATTGATCGACTACATCGAAAGTCACTGCACTTATATATTATTGTTATTAATAATATTAATCTATTTCAATTTTGTACTGTTATTGTAAGGGTCGCATACACGTATAAGCAATCTATTATAATATTATATTATTATTATTATTATTATATATAATGTTGTACATTTTCTAGTGGGTCTGTTTGGCCGGTTGTAGCGAATTTGCTTAGTCTCACTGCTGGGCATATTTCGTTACCTGCACCGACGAGGCATGCAGCATACTCCACCGTTGATCCAGTGTGGATAAGTAATATTGGCTATTACTTGAATAATATATTTTTCCCACTTTAAAATTGCATTTATAACTTATCTGCTATTTTCTTTATAATAGTATCGATTGAGAAATCGCCACGGGGCAAAATCCCGTTGCCAATTATCTATAAAGAAACATCCCAAACGTGAGCCATATCCCCCACTAGATCATCCATGTACCTTGGACAGTGAATTGAATGTCGATTATATATTCGTGTAATGGTTTTAAACGGCAAAGTGTGGGGTTTCTTTTTTAATTTTTGTATTAGTTTTGCAGCACGCTTGCCTGTTCAATCTGTTCTTGAATAGTTGTTCGTTATGGCAATTCCAATAGGCTTTGTATAACATGCAGTGGCCAGAACGTATCTACGCTTCCCTCTCAAAATTCTGGACTATAAGAGTATATATTTTTTTTGTTTGTTCTCCGTCTCTGTCTACCCATATAACTTCGCAAGATTTATGTATTCGTGAAATAAAAGTTAGAAAACGTTACGACTTTATATATAATCGATATTGGATTTTAATAACTCGTGTAAGAGAATCGCGGCTTATGAACGTTGAATTTTCCGTCTACCCTCAGCTATTGAGTGTATTTAAGCCATAGCGTTTGGCCTACAGCCATTGTTGGTATAACACGCGATAAATATGTATAAGTAGGTATTGTATATTGTAATTTATTTGTCGCGTGCAAAATTTCTTTTACACATATACAGTTGTGTATTTCATTTTTGTAATATTGCGAGGGTAGTCGGATGTTTTTTTCACATGGACTCGTGTAGTATAGGGATAGTTGCAAATGCAAATGTTTACATAAATATTCTTAAGATAATACATGGGAAAGCTTTGCTGAAGCGAATTTTAGTCACAGATACAAGTTGGAATCGAATCTTAATGGTATTTTAATAGCAAGCGATGTCGCCGTATCTAATCTGTAGAGTTACCAAAAGAAACAGAAGAGCCACAATCATTCACATTTACTTTTACAAATGTCTAATTATTTGTAACTCTATACTTGTAAACGATCACAGTAGTAGAAAGTATAGAATTTCTTTATAATATATACATTTAAACTGTAATTAGTGCGAAGCATTTTTAAGAACAGACAAAACATCTCTGCATTTGTTGCAGTCTTTCCATACAATATATCATTCATTCAATGATTTAATCATTCACTCACCTGTCAAATTTTAACAAACGATGTAATTAACATACTATGCACAAATTACTGTTTGTGTGACTCTTGTGTGATCAATTTGCACCGAACCTGTAACTTGTGACTAAAATTTGAACCAACTACGAAGTCATTCTTCCAAAATATGATAGTCAATATTTTTATAATACTAACAATTGCTGGTGCAAAAAAAGTATTTAGTTTTAGTATTATCGATAGAAGGCTGAGCGGATTGGATGGTATTATGCAACACTCCAACGTGACTAATTACAGGAATTAACAAGTTAAAACATCACTCCGTCTACAATAAATCCTAGATTAAACCAATTCAACTCGTCTTCTGTTTTGGCACACCGTCTTTTAGCCAGCGCACATTTCGATCGCACAAAAATGTAATTTGGCTAACATGTACTTTTATTTTAAGTCCCGCTACTAGGCACGGCTCGCCTCGCGGCAAACCCTTCCGTCTGATGTTTTGGAACGGCCTGCAAGGCCTCGGACAAGGCCTAACGTTTGCCGACTGATTAACGTGTTCTCGCACTGCATTGAATTGATAAATATAGTGCGTACAAAAATAGCTTTCCAAACTTTACCGGGGGTCATACAAGTATTACGTAAGCAGAATTTACGAAGTCGGCGGATGTCAGCATCACCCTAACTCCCCCTGCCCCCTGCCCCCTGCCCCCCTACCCGCATTCCAACACAGAAACATATCTGAGGTTAAGAGTAATTATTGGAGTTAAAAATTGAAGTTAAAAAAATGTGACAACATTTTGAAATTAACCTTATTAATGACTACCATAATCATTTTATGTGGATAAATTGCATTAAGTAATCCAATAGCCTTTATTTATTTAACCTTTATTTTTTTTTTACAACGGGCAGGTTTTACTTCTATTAAAATTTTATGTATTTGTCTAAATTCAAAATTGTATAATTTCTATGCAAAGTTGCACCGAATGGAATTATGTTAGTCGACATTTTTCAATATTCCCTTTCGATGCACACATATCGTACGAAACCAGACTGATGAAGTTGTAAATACTACACAGGTACGTTACCATGCAATTTGCTCGGCACGGAAGCAAAAGTATTGATTTTATTAACTAATAAAATGCTCCTCTGACAAAATTAAGAGAATCGGGGATAGTGGATACCAAATGTTATTACGTCATAAAATGTAGTATCATTATAAAAAGTATATATTTTGAGATTACGAATCATTAATGTATGTATTTGTTTAACTTAAGTGGTATAAAATTTGTCTAATTTTTTTATTAAGTTACGTGTAACGGTTTAGTAATAATAAATTTTAGGAGGGAGTCAAATAATTGTTTCATTACTTACCCTTGAAATATCTTTATTGATTTTAAACGTTATGTAAGTATATTTGCTGAGGATAAATCAGAAAGTTTTAATTTGCAATTCCAATTTGGACCAGAATTGTTAATGTAAGTAATTATCTATAATTCAAATTATTTAACAACACAGATATCGTGAACTAATTTATTGCTGCACTATAAATAATTTCTTCTCTCGACTTCTAGTAAGATGGTGACTTGGTCACAGATAGTCGTGTCAATCAAAGGGGCAAATCAAATTGCGCCACCTAGTCATAAAGAGCTAAAGATTGATGTGCCAAGAATTTAGGAGTTTTGCAAATAGAAATCATACACTAAGAGCTTTCCTAAGATTTGCAATATTTTCCACTCCTCTTTTGTAAAAACTTGTCTTCCTGCGATATGGACAAAGTAGAACCGGTAGAACCTGTCAATTAAAAATCTATTTAGCTAACTGAATTCTTTTAAAGTTTACACTACGTACGGTGTTGTGTTATCGACAGACATTTTATCTTATCTTTTGTATTTCATGGTCCGTTGTGGTCAAGTGACATCGGTGACATGTGACATTACAGTTATTATTGCACAAACAGAACGTTATACACGGTGGTCTTATAATTTAAAATTCTTAGAGAAATGAATTCCAAGGTAGCAGTCGTAACCGGCGCTAACAAAGGGATAGGTTTTGCGATTGTACGTGGTTTGTGCAAGCGTTTCGAGGGCGTAGTTTACCTAACATCGCGAGACGTCCAACGCGGGAAGGAAGCCGTTCGTAACCTCGAGAAAGAGGGCCTGAAACCCAGCTACCATCAGTTGGATATCACAGATAAGAAAAGTATTGACACTTTCCGCGATTATCTAAAGGAGAAGTACGGCGGTATCGATGTTTTGGTCAACAACGCAGCGATAGCTTTTAAAAACAACGCACCCGATCCCGTAGCGGTGCAAGCGGAACGGACATTGTTCGTTAATTATTTCTCCTTGGTGTCTGTATGCGATATTTTGTTCCCATTGCTGAAACCTGGCGCCAGAGTCGTCAATATTTCGAGTTCTTGCGGCCATTTGAGCTTGGTACCCAGCGAGACCCTTCGGAAGAAGTTAAAAGACCCGAATCTAACCGTACCAGAACTGTCTGCCTTGATGCAGCAGTACGTGGAGGCTGCCAAGCTAGGAACTCATGCAGCGGAGTGGGGTAACTCATCTTATGTGGTTTCCAAAGTTGGAGTCACAGCACTGTCAATCATTCAACAAAGGCAGCTAAACGATAAAGGTAGGTGTACAATTATTTATAGTCCATAATATACACTACTGAACACAAGTCTTAAGCAACCGTAGGAAGCCTGGACCTTACTCCACATCAACACCTGTACCGATTGAAACAATAAAAATAGTAAAAGCGGACTTTCTTTGCTTTGCTACAGTTAATTGAACTAATATCTTCCAGTGCTAGGTTGATGTTGATCAAATGTATATGTGATAGGTACTCTTTTCATGAATTAATAAAAGTGTATTTCAGATATCAAAGTGAATGCAGTGCATCCTGGCTACGTGGACACAGACATGTCGTCCCACAAGGGTCACTTGACTATAGACGAAGGTGCCGCCGCGCCGCTGTTCCTAGTGCTGGAAGCTCCCGACTCTGTCCGAGGACAGTATGTGTGGTACGACAAGAAGATTGTTAGCTGGGATGGACAGAAGCCTGGCTATTGATGTAATTATTACAAGCGAGTGTAGACCGCATCAATCGAATTCCAATTTAACAAAAAGTAAAGCATGTCTTCTACAATATAACGCTCAACATTGAAGTGTAAATACCTCCCGCCAGGTCGTTAACATCCCTTAAATTCTTCACTCTCGTCATACACAATGGCCGTTTGTGTGATTTCTGTCTTCAAATGACTAGTAATAACCGTGACAAAATCATTACCGATTCTACACACGGCACAAACCTTCAAGAGTTACAGAAACCTGAAGTTAATATTGGAAGTGTTAGATCAGAGTCCGGTGGATGCGGTGGCTATCTTTAAGAATCGAGCTTTTGTCATCATCTTTGCTTGCTTAAATGCTATCTCACTCACACATATATATGCGGAGCGGGATGGAATGCTAGAAATGCTCTATGTATATATTTTTCAGAACTAATCTTATTTTATAAGCAAATTAATAATGTTATTGTTTGTGATATAATATTAAAGACTTTTATCTAAATAGTGATATAAATATAATAAATAAGCGCACAATAGAGATAGATAACTATGAATCGATAGTATGTTAACAAGTGCTCCTTTGTTGTTGAAGTGTACACAAGTTCTCAAACATGTTATGTTTGATAATGGAAAATTTTCTACAGAAAGTAAGTTACAATATTATGAAGAAAATGGGCATTTAATCAACTTCATACAACTATCTATAATTACACACTTCCCTCAATATATTATTATTATTCTTGCTACTAATAAGAGAATGTATAATTTTAAATATTGTTTTATGTGAATAAAAATATAAGTTAATGTTTTTAATTTTTTTATAAATAACATCTGATTGTACCCAGCAGTACAAATAATTTCAGTACTAGGAAATTGCTAATGGGTGTTTTAATACAGTACTCGAAACAGCTAATCATTATCACCGCTTCCAACACTTATCACTCGATCAATGAACGCTTAATACTAATTGGGTATAAACCGCTGGGCAGAATACATGCTTCGCTGATCGCGTGCATGTATTTTATGATACAGTCTGCCACCATTTGCCATGATTGGAAGTACATGCATTTCAATGGTCAGGATTTTTAACTACTTTATTCTGTTTAGTGAGTGTTATTAGACAAATTTATTTTAATCTATGAATATATGGGTAGATCTTGAATTTAGCGGAGTAAGTTATACAAGTGAGACTGATCATGAAAATAAAAACAAAAAAAGTTTACTGTAACAAAACAGTGTAGTAGGCGATATTAAAATAAAATATGCATATTTCAATTTACTCTTTATTTATAAGGCACCTACAGTATACATTTGCAAAATCTAAAACTTAATGTAACACCAATGTTTATAAATTTATATTTTTTTTTTGTATAAAACATACAAAGTCGGACGGCACAATTTTCGAATTAGCTGCCAGTACAGTAAACAGTTTAGTTGGCCTACATTTTAAGCAATTACAGTCAAAAGTAATTTCCTAGATATACTTATTAAATGATTAAAAAAAAAACAAAAAAATATGAATATGGAACAATAATTCAAAACGTCTTTCTGTCTTACCATCTTCACACCGAACAACAACGACAACAACAAAAGTTGGCAAACAACCATCGGTGTATTTGTGATTGAAGATACCTCAAACATTGCAGAAAATGATCCGATCATCAAACACCATTGCAAAATTTGCATAAAAAACATGGTTTATATAATTAAAAAAAATGAATTAAGAAAATTTAAAATATTGCCTCTTCTTATACATAATAACACACATATTGTGCGCTTATAATCAATGATTATTATAGGCGAAGTAGCAGCTAAATGCTTGACTATTAAGAATTAAAAAAAACACAATATAGCAATATTTATTTGTGCACGATTTAAAAATGTATATTCATATTTAAATATGTTTAGACGGTTTATTCTCTATTTTTATAATTATAATTAACACTAGTAGCACTGAGAAGCTAAGTTACAATCTAAAATATATGTATATTACACAATCTAATATATATGAAATACCAGTGACTCATCTTTGAATCCCTATAAAACCACACACCCGATTGACTTGAAATGTACCATAATTCATTTAACGGTGTAGAGGCTTACTAAGTATGGATTTCAAGCAAATCCTATCCAAAATTTAATCCAATTGTTGCTATCTAACACATGCGACCAAACAATCCAGTAAAACTAGTGGGTGACATGATTATCCGTTGCCATGGTAACTGTGGAAATGTTGATGAAATATGATTCGGTGATAATTTGAAGATTACGAATGAGCACGGATACTTCTTATCCCGATATTCCCATGGGATCAAAATCTCCGCGGGGCACAGCTCGTATCCTATATAACAGAAGTGTGTAAGTGAGAGTGGGCGGTCAGCGTTCGGCGTTGAGGAGGTAGGGCACGACGTCGTCGATGCTGACGTCGCCCACGAAGCCCACGAAGAACACGTCCTCGAGGAAGGCGGCGGGGAAGGAGCGCAGCACGGGCAGCTGCAGCAGCAGCGTGGCCACGCGCTCGTCGTCGGGCTGGCACGCGGCGCGCAGCGAGCGCAGCACGCGCATCTGGCAGTCCTGCAGCTTGCGCGTCAGGAAGTCCGGCGCCCCGTCTGCTGGAGCGAGCCACACGGATTTAGAAACTTTCCTCGGATTCTTCCTCTCGGTCAACATTGCACCAATGCTGATGTAAACCCAGGGGTTTTACTGGTGTATTTTAGGAGATACAACTTGAATATATGTTAATTGCAGTCTAATTATTAAGGAGTAATAATTATAATTGTATTTCTTAAATTTGTACAATGTAGAGTAAAAGGAATATGTATTGTATCATCATCTGTAACATGACATCTGATATGCTTTGATCATACTTTGTGTACAATTGCCCGTTTGGTGTGCAACTTCAGGACATTAATAAAAATTAAATAGGAAATAGTAAATTATTCAAAACGAGAGTCAAAAGACCCCGTCCGACAGTCAAACACAAGTCTAATATGCAATATAAAAGAATCACCAATATAGCTTTAACATACGTCGACATAACATTCAAGAAATAAACGAGCATGCTTCATCCTAGACAGCACCTCACTTATCATCAGATGAGCTCGCAGTCAAACGCGAGCCTGTTACGGAATGAATGAAAGGACTACACCCACCGGGGCAGAAGAGGCAGAGCGCCCGCAGGTGCGCGTGCTCGCGGTCCGACACGCGCAGCTGCTCCATGTGGCCCACGAACTGGTGCAGGCGGGACAGCGCCGCGCTCACCTCCGCCACGCGCTCGTCCGAGTAGTCCGACGCCGAGATCTGGACGGGGGTTTATATTGAACAAACAAATGAAAAACATTAAGTATTATACTGTACTTATATGTCTATGAGCCGTCTGGTCACCATGATGCAGGAATTAGATTGCCAAATTGGGAATCGGATAGCCGTATGTGGAATTGTTCCCAGTTATTATTATTTTATATTTATATCATATATATTAGTTACGTTTGTTCCGCTTCCCAGTGGACGATGTATATAATACGTACTAGGTTTTCCCCACAGTTTTGTTCACGCAGAAATCGATGTTACAATACATTACAACAAAGCAAGCAAGCAGCTCTATCTTCAGTTTACGTACGTGTACACACCCAGATTGAGGGATTTTCATACAAATTTTCAACCCATATTATGCCCTTTGTGGGTGGAATGTCCGAGATTCATTCCGCTGTGACGCTACATAAACAAGATATGCGTAAGATTTCAAGATTATAGGTTCAGCGGTTTCCATCACAGCGATCTACTTCGGTAAAAACAGTGTTCGTACCTCGGGCTGCGACAGCTCGCACTGCTGATGGTCCCGATTGTGCTGGTGGGGGTCCGCGCGCTCCCGCAGCTCCGCCTGCAGGTGTTGCGCGAGCAGCGGCAGCAGGGTGGCCAGGCCCAGCGCCTGCGACCACCGCACCAGCCCGAGCACGAACAGCTCCGGCCAGCACTTGCGGAGGAGAGTCACCTGGATCTCGAATCTGGAACGAGCGAATAGCGAGAAGGTTTAACATTGCATGTGTCATTGCTGTGACATTTGCCTCTGAATTTGAAAGAAACTGATGAAAAACATAACAGGAAACATTCTAAGTATAATATTTATTAGCTCTATGTATAGTGTAAAACATAAATATGTATGAGCAAGAGTCTCTGCTGTAAGCAGTTGTATACTTATATTTCTGTGTGTGTATTTTTTCCACCCATTTTATTGGTCCCCTGCCGGACCGGGTCCCCTCTCACGGCGAGAGGGATTTACGCCACAGTCTACCACGTTGCGGATTGGGGATCGGTAGACATCACACGCCTCAGACAATATATAGTTTATACTATGACTAAGGCGCGCGAGTTTGCTCGGCATAGCGAGTGGTATTTAATTTTCCTAGCTCTACAACGCGTGTAACGAATCAGAGGTGCGCGCCAGGATCGAACCGAGGCCCCCCAGGGTGGAAAGCTGAATATGAAAGCATTAGGTGTAGTGCGATTGCTGCGTGCGTGC
>DWUN01003832.1:0-11521 GCA_018249975.1 Passova gellias
CTTAATTATGTATTCGATAAATATTCATAAATAGCATTCTTCTCACAGTTTAACTTACAAAAATAATATAATCCATAAGACATCATAAGATTACATATAAAATAGCAGATCCATTCAATATAGGTAAGCATAAAACCTAAAAAACGTGCATAACGAATAATTTTAATTTGTGCCTTGTACTGCTTTTACAGCATGTACTTTTAATCTCTGGGTGAAGACTCCGGCAGGAGATCAAACCACAATGTTTTCGCTTCACGAAAGTCATACTGGTTCAAATGCACTATGACCTGGAAAATATACATATATGATTAGTAGAATTTTTCTTTTCTATCATCAAAATGCAAAGCCATACTTCTAGCAAACGTTCGTCGCTACGCCGTATGCAACGTAATTTCGGCGGGTCATAGGTTCCTAACAAAACAATGCGAGCGTGTTCGGCGCCGTTCCTTCGGCAGAGTTGTCGTGATATTAACTGGTAATATTGTCTTATATAAACAAATGAGAGTGATTTGTATCGAGACTCTCCTATGGCATGAAACAGCTTACATTTGTATTTCAACTATTCTCGATAACATACTTTAAGGTGTGCAGGTTTCCTCACAGTGTATAATTCTCCAGTATATGGACTGATATTTAAATTTTAAGGTATAAAATCCAATGGATATTTCTTTATAATGACAAATGGATCCAGTACATACTACTATAATATTATTACCTGACCAATAACTGGGCTCCCACCAAGGAAGCCCTTATGTGTGGCCACGGTCACCTCTAACTGCCTCGAGTGTAACTCTGCATGCGGGATCACCCACTCAAATTGTTCATCATACTCGGGCATGCAGTTGTCTTTCACCACCTGCATATATTGAATAATTAATAGTAATTACATACTTAGTTTTAGTCGTTTTAACTAATAATCTTTTTACAATAGCCTTCTTTCAGTTATAAATAAGAACCAGGGATGTTATGGAGCTCCGTAACCATAACCGAAACTATCGGATATCCGAAATAAAAAAATATCCATAACCATATTCATTACAAACATTTCGGATAGTTTCAGATAAGGGCGAAGTCTAAATAAAACATGTTACTAGGCTTGGTAGTTCACAACTAACATCGATCGACTGAGGTCGCCATTCCCAAATGAACTAGTTCGTTGTTTTAGTTCGTGTCTCGTTCGCAGCTCTTCGCCTTGGCTGCAGGAGCAGTTTTAAAATGAGCGAACGAAATGCTATAAAAGAATCCCTACTAATCCCTACTAACATTATAAATGCGAAAGTAACTCTGTCTGTCTGTCTGGTATGTTTTTACGCTGTAAGTTGATAAGGTTATAAGTTGATATGTATGTGCAATGTGCATTCGAAATATTTATTCCAAAATTCTTAAATTTATTGCATTTTTAATAGAACAAACTTAAAATTGAATAGCTAGATATAATAACTTAACTATATGACTGATTGCAATACCAAATAATAACCTAGACTAGCTAGAACCTAGAAATAATACCAAATAATTACAAATTATTTTTCTTTAATCTAAAATCCGTAACCGAAACTAACGGATAATTCGAAATAATTACATATCTGTAACCATATCGAATCCGAATCCGATATAACTTTTTTCCTATACCTATATCCGTATCCAGAACCGAATTTCATATCCATAACATCGCTAATAAGAACACCAAACAAAGTAACTATAGTAATTCCAATATTAGAGGACATTGTATATGCTTCAACAAAATAACTTTTGATTAATCACATTCAGGCTAATACTCGTACGTATAATGATTATACTTCATAATGATAGTATTAATTAGTGCTTTGTTTTATTAAAACCGCAAAATAATTTGCAATACATATTGATGTTAGTCACGCAAATAAGTACCAAATGTCGCACTCACCACTGTCTTACGTTTCGAATCCTTGGAACGTCCAGGCAATAAATACAATTTCACATATGGATCCGGCACATTAGTGGGGTCTTTTAATGGTATGTTCCTGGATCAAAACAAAAAATCATTAATGTGCTTAACATGCTCTAAACAAGATCTATCTTTACGATATGCCCGCAAATGACTTACATGATCTTATGAACCACCACAAATAGCGTTTGATTCTGCATGCTGTATCGTGTGGACAGCAGAATACGCCCGAGACCGGCCTCGCCAGCAGACCTAAACAATTCAATCAACAAAATTCATACATATTTGGAGCCAGCATAATCATTATGTACAATAGAACAAAATATGTATATGGTACGTTTGGGGCAGTACCGCCACTACACGTTTCATTACATTGTTATTGAAACATGTATATTTTGGTCTTACAGTTGTACACAGAGTAACAACTGATCTGTGACCAATTTCTAATGTTAAGACTTTATTTTACATAGCTTTCTGTGTAGCTTAAACTATATTTTCATTTGCGTGTTGTAAGCATTTATAAGTCTCTACTAAATATCTGTTTTATAAATCAGAGACATTTCTGAAAATGTTACATGCGTATATCTTTTTTTATTCCTTTACGTCAAATAATGATTCAAGTGCTTCACTAACGTAGTCAAAGATGAAGTTCTGTGTACGAGTTTTGGCGAGTCGCGTACTGTATTCGCTTGCTCTTGAGGGATTTCTGAGGGAATATAAAAAAAAAGAAATCAATTACTTTCTCACTTAAACACGGAGAGAGAAATTTAAATAAAGTGAAACGAACACACTACGATAATCGCATTTAACTAACCAACTTCTTTGATGATCTCCTCGACCGGAATAGACTTTTCGGACGCATTATCAACAGCGCCATCTTCGATATTATTGAGCTCTGCATTCGAGGGCTGAACTGGAACTAAATATATAATATTATTCTATGCGTATATTTATATCCACACTTGCGTGTAATACCCGAGTTACAAATTATAGTCGTTACAATAAAATAATTTACATTTTTCTTAGTGTTAGTCACAACATTTTCCGATTGTGAAAATGCTTTTGAATTTTTTTTTTATGACTACATTTCTAAATTTGAATGTTTTTTGACCTGGTGTCGCGAAGACGGTTTAAGGCAAACAAAACCCTTTTTAAAATAAAGCCATACTTATATATAACAAGTTCCAATAGATTCATGTCTGTGAAATTAAGTGGCTCATAACCGAATTCGCTATCAGTTAGGCGTATCACAGTTACCTGGTTCTGGATTAAGTGGTGCGCTAGGTCCATCGGTAGTCTCCGGTGTCAGGGCCGGAGCTTTCGGCGGCTCAGGGTCAGCTGGACCGTCTACGGGCATTTCTTCTTCGGTATCCTCTTCTTTGATGGCTTCTTTCAAAATCTGAATGAAAATTTTAAATATTATTGTATGCATTTATTAAACATGATTATTTTAATGAAACAGTATAAAGGATTATTAACTAACTTGTAGTTGAAGTGCCAAAATAATTTTAGATTCCGGCCCAGATCTTTGCAAGTTGACCGGTTGAGACAGCATAGTGAGGTTGTTTTGTTTCAAAAGATTGGACAGGGCATACGTCAATTGACCAAGTTGGCTTCCTGTCTTTTGGTCCAAAACCTGCAAAAAGACTATTAATTAATTCACAGTTATTAAAACATATTTTACTTTGTAATTTACAGACAACCTGTGATTAATCGTTCTATGCAGCCTAACCATATATTAGCTTAATCATATACAAAATATATACAAACCTATATAAAAAAATAATCCTCAAGTGTACATGTACATCCAGCACCATAAACGGCAAGCAAATTTAAAAATAAATTTAAGAAAAAATTAGTTTAAGTTTTCACAAACAAATAAAATTACCTTGATTTCCATCAGGTCGATCTCGGGGTTTTGTACTAGGAACGAGTACCCAATCTCGTAGACGGGGCTGTCCGTGCGCATCTGCACCGCGGTGTTCTCGGTCTTCTTGCCCACCGTCACCGTTAGATAAGGATCGGGCTTCGACTGAGGTCGAGCGTTCTGAAAAATACATGATATGTAACTAAGTTCAACTACACAGTTTTGCGCGAGAAAATTGCGCTAGATCGGAACTCCTCTCACAGTGAGAGAGATGGTTGATTAATTTTCAAAGTTTCATAAGAGAGATCGATATGAAAACGGTTAATGTAACACCATGTTCTACGTTCGATGTACTCACCGGTAGCTTCTTGCAAGAATCAATGTAAACAGACACGACTGCCGCGCTCAGTTCTCCAGTCTTAACTAGCTGGGTTTCGGTTATTGCCTGCAACGATAAATGGAAGTATAGAATTAGAATCAAATCTCGCGGCTTACGACAGAGTCAGCTGCAATGTATTGCTCGATATAGCGCGAACGAGCAGGTCAGTGTCATTTCGAAATTACTTTACAAACAAACATTGCCAATAATTATTGACACTACTTTCTTTTCGGAAACTTTAATACAACAAATGCTATCAATAGACAGCAGTCTTTGTTATTTACCTAAAAGGTATTTTCACATGTTCTGGCTGTCCAACCAGAACCTGCCATGGTATCGTTTGAAAAAAAAACAAATAATGACAGCTGACTTGTGGTAAGCGACCTGTTTAACGTCTTTTGTAATGTTATCGCTGTAATTAAAAGAATTCGTTCACTCACGCGGCTGAGAAGCAATAAGTCAGAGGACAGTCGATGCCACGACAGGCGCAGATGCACCTTGCCGTGCTTCGCTTGCTGGAGAGTTTGCCACTGTAAACAGACAAAGTAATGTAAAGAGCAAGTTAAACAGTACTTTATAAGAAGTTACAAATATTGAAATTCGTTCAAATTAGTTGTAAAATTGAAAAGAATTATATTTGTATAATACGTAAAATGCCCGCAAATGCAAAACGTAATTTTCCCAGATGTAATTTAATAATTAATACCTCCATGTTTTTCCTTTTACGTCCACTTATTTTCATATTTTGATTATTCATCGAAAGTGTAGTTTTTTATTCACTGAGAAATTTTACAAGACTTTATAAAGTCGGCACGCACTCACCGTGTCCAGACGTCCGGCGCGCACCACCTGCGAGATGTCCAACGAGCACCTGCAAATATGTTCATCATCAATTTTGTAATCAAATTGATTACATAAAACTGTATACAGTTCCAAAAAGCATCAGGTGATAGTTGCGATTAGTTATGAACATTCAACACATTCACAATATAATTATAATAGGTGTTATTTGTAGCCAAAACAAAAGAGCATTTTAGTAACACGTGAAATAAGCACACAGACATATCGTGATCGAATACCTACTGTTTAATGTTATCTACACGAAGACAAATTCGTGTTGTTATGAAGCCAAGCTGATTTTAGCAGTTCGATTTTTATAGCGTTTTATTTAAACCAAAAACTATTTACTTCACGGAATTTTGATGCGCGATATATTTATTGTAATTTAGTAACTCACAACCTTCATGTGAAGGGGTTTTGCTCAGTAGAAACACATAATAATAAAACCTTGGATAATGAAGTGGACTGCATGAATAACTGACAATCTTTCCATCAAGTACCTCTAAATGTCTGAATCAGTGCATGGTGACAGTGACGTGTATATGTATACGCATTGTATCATATTAGTAGTGGACCCAAGACCAAATGTGAATACTTCGAAGAGCGGGGCGCCGTGACGTCACAGTTAGTGAAACGATAAACAAATGACGGTTATATTTACAATCTGCGTGTGTACAAATATATATAGACAAGTGTTTACGTCGTTGGCCGTACTGTGAGAGCCAACTGTAGTACGACTAGTGGGTACTTCGGTGCGGTGATTATTGAACAGATGTTCGGGTTGCACAGTATATATGGTATGCATACTATGAATAAATGCATAATGCCCGTGTGCATTCAACGTCGACCGACCTGCCGAGGCTTTCGTCTCTCCCCGCGCGGTCCCAGTCGTAAAGGTGGACGGTAGCGCGCGTCGCGCTGCTTCGCAGTACTGACTGTACAACCCACCACTTTACATATATTATGTATACATATAAAAGCTATATAACACTGCGATTAGGGTTAAATTGCTTCACAATTTTATATAACAAGCTGCAATTGTTCGGGCGCCATATGACGCCATGTGTGTTTAGTTAAAATATTACAATTAGTAGTTTTCTTTGTATTTCGTATGTGATATAACAAACGCGGCTAATCGTAATCGCATTTAATGCGTGCTCATTACAATTTTCAGCGTGAAAATCAAATCACGAACGCAGTTCAGAAAAATAAAATACACAATATTAGCCACAAAATTATGAATTGACCGCATTGCTGAATATGAATATAGAAAAGTGACATGAACCTTGACATCACCTTATATTCCAGCGTAATCATTCGACGTAAACAAGACAAAGCCAATCGGGGGTGAACACGAGGTGACATAAAGATCCAAAGGGACACGCAAAACGGCACACAAAATGGGTCACGTCGCTGGGTGAGTGGATACAGCTCCCGGCACGAAACTTAAGCTCTGATTAAATTATCGCCGTTATATCTTGCGTCGAGCTGGTGACGCGCAAAGCGTTTTGAAATAAGAAGCATATTTTTGTTCATAACAGACCCGTTCGCTTTATAGACCATATCATTGTTTGTCATTTCTATACTACAAGAAACAGTATGTGTTTTAGGTAATGCAAACGATATAAGGGCCACGATTCGTCCGGGAGCCATACGCTATGTGTAGCTGGGGACGGACCTGCCGAGATAGTCATCGTTCTGTATGCCCATTCCCGGGTCCCAGTCCCACAGCTCGCACTGCAGCACCTGGCTCTTCCGCGAGCTTATTATAGCCTTCGAAGAAATCACAACATTCATATTAATTTAACACTCCACTGCCGTGACAAATTTACCATCATTTTTAAAAAATTTGGGAGTGTGTAAAGATAAAAGTAAAAACATTTTTTTCTTATTTCTAAAACATTTGACAAAAAATACAAGGAAGGCTTTTTCTGAACTGAATATTATTACACTTTAAATTGTAACGATGAAGAAATTCAAATGTAAAGTGTCATTATATTGATATTTTGTACTTACCTTGCACCTACTAAACTACACATACCACACAGAACTAGTGCACAGTCTATACCGACAAATAAACTGACATTAAGCTTAAGAAGCAAAGCAAATACACAAAAATGAAAGATAGACAACATTAAAATATTATTACAAATTAATTCTGATAAATTTTTTATACCTTTCATTTTCGGTTATAGTAAGTACGACGAGGTGGTAAGAAATAATATTGTAAATACACGTGTATTAAATCTCATGTTGATTACCGTTGCTTCGATGCCGAATAATTTCGACAAACAAAAGTAAACAATTATTTTATAATAAACATATGTAATTACTAAAATTTGCAGTTTTCAACACATCACTTATTTTGTATACAATATTATTTCTATACTACATAATCAAATTTTAAGACTACTCTAATGCACACAAAGTCAAGTACTGCTATGCCATGCCCGAAGCGCACCTACCACCACCGGTCTCTTCTGTTCCTTCTGATGCATCTCCCATCTAACCCAACCCAGCACACTCGATGTTTGTTGTACGAGGAGCGAACACTTTTAATATCAAATCCAAAATATGCATTCATATACAATAATTAACCAACGAAATAAAAGATAGAGGATATTTAACAAAAAAAAAATGAATATTAAGAAATCGATATATAATGTATGCAAATACATAAAATCGATAATGGATTGTGTGGATTATAATCAAAGTGTAAGTATGATTTTATCAAAGACTAATGATATGGATTAATATTTAAATGGCAACATGGTAAAGTGGTCACTCCCCGGGCAGGCCTGTGTCGGTGCTCCCCCCACCACTCACCTGCCCAGCTTGTCATCGTCGTTGCCTTCGTCCTTGTCGAACACCTCAATTTCCAACGCTTGACCCAGCGATTGCATTATACGCGCCTTTACACCAAACGCGCATTGTCCGGCGCAAACATAGGTGAGGAAAACAAAATCAAATTCACAATCTCTTTTCACGGTTAAAGGTACAAGTAAGCCGAGTTACGCACGAATCTAAGGCACGATATAAATATAACGTTAGAAGCGAACTATTATATAACAAATCACTATTAATGACTACATAGAAATACATTCGATAGTTGATGCAATTGATCGCAGGTGATCCATGGAACTTTTAGGTAAGAAATCAATCAACTTTTACATGATAGTGTCAAACGTAGAAGAAAATTTGAAAGTAAGCAAAGAACGAGAGACAATTGTAGGAAAAAGTCAGTCATAAAACCAATAAGATATGTTGTTAAAAGGGGGCATACTCGTATGTATGTAGAGGACGTCAGACATCAATACAGAATTAATCATGATCTCTCTCGTTAAAACAGGATATTACGTACACAATCATCAATGCTATATTACATCCATTGTATTTAAAACTTTTTAATTTGAAATTATGATGGAAGTTCACCAAAATTAAATTTCAACAATTTATCTTGAGAGCTTGACTGTCGATTTACTGTCAAGTACAAGTATTTGGCTGAATTTATAATGGTAGTTCAGAGTTTAAATATGTAGTTTAAATTTTATTATAGAAAGATATCATAATACGTACAGTACTTTGGCTCACACTGGCATAAAAGCGCTTCAATAAGCCTGCAAAGTTACATTAAAGTTCTTAAAAGTACAATAGTCATAAACTGCGACTTTATCTACTACAAACATACTGTAGGTATGCCACATTATGAGTTTAGACTTTATATTATAATTAACCTTGACTGATTAACCAGAGGTAAAAATGCGATGGTAAGGAATTAAAAATGCATTAAATATACGATGAGTAACAGAATCTAAGATTAAATTAATTGAAGTGAACAAGATTTCATGCAAATCTCTAACCATGCTCTAGAATTACCAAGACATGTTTAATTAGTTAATCACAAATTTTATACATATATACTGATATATTATGATTTCCGAATTATCAAAGAATTAATAGAAAACTTGTTAATTTGCATCCACAAACCATATTACAGAAATAAACCGTCATTAAATGTGCAAGACACTATTTAAGTCAAATACAAGTGCGAATATTATTAGAACATTACTCACCAGGAATCCCAAACCAGTTTAAGTGAATAAGTAAGGGGGCATAAATTTGGAAAAGACCGAAACATTCAGAGTCTGCGAAATTTTGGCGTAACTAATAAACAAGGCAATAATAATCATTACAAACATATTTTAAGTACTAAAAACAATATGTGCAACCGTCATAACAAGAAAATAATTATATACAAACATACGTTCGTTGGTTTAGTGAAACTCACCTCGCACCAGTACTCCCAGCGGGGGTTGACGTCGTTGTCGATGTGCTTCGTCTTCCACTGCTGGGCGCCCACGGTTATGATGGCGTACGGGTCTGATTTACCCTTACCTAGAAAACAATGGTAACAATATAATATTTTATCTATGCCATGATACTTTCCACACCTAAGTATCATGTAAAAGTAAGGTGTAGCAAATATGTGAAATGAATAAATAAACATGAAATGCTTACCCAACATTGAGACATCCTTTTTCATAAGATTTTGAGCTTGCACTAAATGGATTCGTAGAACTCCCTGAAGCAAATATTAAGGTGTAATTAAAAAAACTGCGCATTTTAGTTTATAGGACATTAATGAAATCATTGTATCTGAGCAACCCACAAAAAACACGAAACGTTAAGTAAAAACTTTGCGACCCGTTCACTTTAAGATTAACATTTTAATTAATGGCTTTTTAGCAATAATTTACCTTATATTTGTTTACAAAAATGACCCACGCAATGCCAACTGCCGCATTAGCTAATATTCATGTTTAAAATCTGTTTACCCCTAGAAGAAATAGGTGTCATGGCATATATGTATTACATAGTAATATATAATTGTATAAGACTATATTAAAATTCATTACTTTTGATATAAAAAAAGGATTTTTTTGTATACAAGTTTTATTTTTTTCAATTTCGAAATGCTTACCTCGGGCTCTGGCATACGCAGATCGACGGTTGGTATTTCGTCACTGAGTTTGATCGGCAGCTTATTGGGCAGCACCATCATCTTAGCCACTTGCTCGACGATACAACGGCGCAAGATGTCACTGGAACATTGAATAGAGTAGAAAAATATTTCCGGTGCCACGTAGTTACATACACAGGAAAGAAAATAATAAAAAAAGTAAAGAAAATTGCACATCATACTGCATATATTTTCGTAGAAAACATGTATAGCTGGAATATCTTATAAAAAAATACTAATGAATATAATAATGTGGAATACCTAAATCCAGGCATATCAAGAATGTCGGCAGCACCGACCAGGTTGAAATCTATGGACGGATTGTTGAGGAAGAACACTTGTAGCCCTCCCACTAACGGCATCTTGGTAATTAGCGGCTTCATCACCACGCGCACCATGCCGTGAATCTGTCAAAATTGTTACCATTAGCTCAATAGTCTGGTATTTTAAAATCTCAGTTCAAATTATTGTGCATTCAAATGATACTCCATTTAAATTTAAAAATAGTGTTAGAAGTAGTCAGACTTAGACAAGGATGGGTTCCAACTAAATTGTCAGCTGCAACTTGGACTTCTGAATAGCCTAAAAATAATCTGTCGAATAGGTCATTATAGTACATGTGCAATAATCATAAATCATTACTGTTTAAAAGAAAATCTTTTTTGTCACTGTTATTTTAATCTCTGCACAAACTACCTAATGTCTTACAAGGAAATTATAGGAAAGAGAGAGAGATAGAGGGAGAGGGAGAGAGTGAGAGAGAGAAATTTCTGAAAACTTGCCTGCAAATCTTTAATGCCTCCCCGAATCCTTTGCAGTACAAACGAAATATCGCAGTCGCCGGCGTAACTGCGAAACATACGAACGTTCATTTTCGTAACATAAAATATAAGTAATTGCAATGAGTCAGATAAGTAATTCTTGTTTGACAATACTCACAACAGGTCAACATCCATGATGATCTCATTTCTGGAAAGGTTCTTATCGTACACCTTCACGCCTCCGACTCGAGGTGCCTACAATATTTGCTCTCGTTATTACAGCCATTAAAATGGTTTCCAGCCCACTTCCACTTATCGATGTAATTATTTATATGTAATGCAGTTTATTAGTGATGTAGTAGTATGTTGTAGAAATGAGAAACCGCTTTCGAACTTATGATTTCACTAGCTTTGCCCGCGGCTTCACCCGCATGGAAATTAGTGTGTCACAAAGTTTTTCCCGCGTAAATAACGACCCCGCGCGAATTCTATGATAACATTTTGTTTTTCCAAAGCCTTCCCTTGTTGCGAAGATATACAATTAATCATAAGACATAAAACTATCAGTAACTATGCTATTAAATATATCGCGATAAAAGGTAGCCTATATCCTTTCCCAAGATCACATCTATTTCTGCATAAAATTTTATTAAAATTGGGCTTCAGTGGTTTAGGCGTGAAAGCGTAGCAGACATACAGACAGACAGAGTTACTTTCACAGTTATAATAT
>DWUN01003833.1:0-11521 GCA_018249975.1 Passova gellias
TTTGATTAAAATCGGTTAAGTGGCTTAGGAGTCCATCGCGGACAAACACTGTGACACGTAATTTATATATATTAAGAGATATATATATAAACGTAACATCACGCCTGTAATCCCCGAAGGGGTAGGCAGAGAAGTGTGCAGTACATATATATATATATATATATATTATACCAACCTTCAAGAATAGCACTATCACATTTTATATTTTTCACATATCTACTACTTCTACTACTAGTACTAGTACTAGTACTACTACTAGTGTTATCTATTGTTAAATTATTTTTTATGATGCGTCAAAAATGTTTCAACAACGCCAAAGGTTGATTGGGACATCAACAACATTGGGACAGAATGTCACTAGGCATTTGTCCGCCTTTTGTTAAAGATATCAATAAAGAGTAGATAAATAAATAAAAAATATTTCAGATGTACGTTTATTATGTTTGTATAAGCAGATGTGAATTTATTATTGATGTATTCAACCTCACGAGTAAACAAATCCCAGTTTGTTACGAATAAAGAGAATGAATCAATATTTCTCATAACCTTATTGTTTTTTCAGCGGCTTTTTTATCTGTTCACTACAGCCTGAAGGGCGTCCAAAAACAATGAGGGATAACAACTCATGAATTTCATTAATATCTATACATCTATCTATACATCTATCTATATGTCTATACATATAATAAAACTGTAGAAGAGTTAAATTCTGTACATTGAATAAAAACTAAAAAACACGCCTAGGGGTTTTCATACAGATGGCACAAAGGAAACAAAAACATTTTGAAATATGTGTCTGTTGTCTGGCTTTCACGCAAAACTACTGAACGGATTTCGATGAAACTTTTTGTTACATAGCTATTAGTCCTTGGCAACATATAGGCTATAATTTATGTTGAAATACTCCAAATGCTACCCAAAGTCACTATTCAACGTGGACGAAGTCGCGGGCAAAAGCGAGTCAACAATATGAGTTAACGATTACTCCTTATATAAATGTACTTACTGACATTTTCATTTGTAATTGAACCAATGATGAATAAGTACTATTTATATCGTATCAGGTCAAGACTACCGTTAATAAACGACCCTGTATGACGATTTAATGAAAGTAGAAGAGGCGAAAAATGTTTGTGATCAAGATGATCTCAGAGGTATTACATAGCTCGAGAGATCTTTATTTTATTTATGGATCACCAACATAAGTAGCAGTCTTTACAAAAATAATTTAATTAAGCTTAGTTGGTGCGATTTAACTGCTCTTACAGTTATAGGCGACCACAACATGCATAAATATGTACAACAGTTGAAAGAAATTAAAATTAAAATTATGCTATATTAAAATTATTTACTTGAAGTATCTTATAAAGTACCTATATAATAATTTCTGAGGTATGTGAAATCTACCAATCGGCACTTGGGCAGCTTGGTAGACTATGGCCTGAAAATCTTCTCACTGTGTGAGAAAATACGAGACAAGCCATGGAACAATAAGTAATGAAAAAAGGAATATTGGAAAAAAACTACTGTTTGGTTTAGAGCTACTTATATTTACTTTACACTTCATAATCATAATATACTTATAGTACCTAATCTGTTGATAATTGATATACATTTGACACATCCAGTTATCAGAACTGGTGAAATGTACATTTCAATCGATAGGCCACCTCTACGTTTATCGATTGCCTTTAGAGAAAAAATTTAATCGAGTAGATTAAAATCGAAATAGAAAAAAATGAACTGACCACAGTCATGTTTTTGTTATTTAATTTCAATACCATATTGAAAGTATTTAACATTATAACCTAATTGACCTGTGAAAATATATACATAGATAATATCCAATCGATCGTATAAATACTTAATCGATGTTACTGTTCAAACTGAACATCAATGCTTACTAACATTGATGAATACTTAATGCTCGGCAAAAAAGAATCATAAAAAAATCATACATGAGACACCTACGCCATAAACAAAATGAGAAATTAAATTATGTGTTGATATCTGATGATGTTTTTAGTTTAATATTTTGTTTAATCATGTGTTAATTTTGAATAGTGTGTTAGAAAGATTTAATTACTATCGTTTTGACGTACGCTTAGTATATTTACAAGCACGAAAAGTTAAATAATACGCAATTTTCTGATGACAAGGTTGCGAAGTTGAAGGTATAGCTCTATATTGGCAGCGACAATCACAATTTGATTGAGCTGAAAAAATACAACATAACCTTCAAATTGTAAACTAAGGCTAGTGTGTATATTTTCAGATGCACATCCTATGCACCATTTGTAGTGATCTAGTGAACCAGGCGGAGAATATTTATGTGACGAAATGTGGTCACATCTTCCATTACCCGTGTCTATCACAATGGATAGTGAGGTAAATATAACGTTTCTACGCTCAAACTATCCCCTACTTCATCCCAAGCCTCATAGTATCTATTAATGGCCACAATCAGTCCAAGTGGCCCCGGTGGGTCGTTGCTTTCAGTTCAAGAATACCCTGACAATAATGCAAACATTTCTTTTGCCTGGTGGCTATATCATAAAGAAACTGATATAGCAAAAGTAGGGGTTTAATACTGTAGTAAATTTGTGATCACCAGTTAGTTGGGCACTATATGCTAATCTCAAGCAGCCTCGATATCACAAGGTATGACCAGCCTTGAGAGTGGCTCCTGTTATCACTAGTACATTTCCATATCCTATGGACAAGTATCTGAATCAGGACAGACTAACAACCACACAACGCAGAACTAACAATCCAATAACAATACATTTCAGATCAAAATCATGTCCCCAATGCCGCAACAAAGTAACAGACAAGTGTATGTTCCGGATGTATCCGACAATCTCGAATGAGAACACCCGGGAAGATGTCACCACCCTCCAAGCCAGACTGGACGATGCGCAGCTCCAACTGCGGCAGCAGAAAGCGATGACAAAGAACAAAGACACTCAACTCAGTGCCGTCACGGCCGATCTGCGCAACAATGAGTATGTTCAAAGGATTAATTCATCTCTGCGTATTTGAAAACTTTTATTGTTTTTATATAAAAGTTATTTTTCTCTCCCTCACTAGAGCCATTGCCCGACGGACACTGGTACAACTAAATTGTGTCAAAATAAAATTAATAGATTATGTGAATAATCTCATGTAAGTTTGACATGATAATTACACTATAAAAACAGCTTGTAAACGCTTCGCTTGATATCACGTTGGTTACACGCAAGAAATCAAGGTTATTTAATATCACACCTTAGATACATTAAGTGCTTGTTCATCTAAAACCTCATTATTTATATTCTGTACATGTCTTAGACCATTAACAAAATATTATTGCTTTGAAACATCTGAAATATCATTGTTAGTTCTAACCCTTTTTTTAAATATGCCAGCTTCCAAGACTCGCATGCGTCATACCAGACTTAGCATAAAGGACCAAAACACCAGCCTTTTTCTACTATATCAGCTTACATTTTCTTCAGCACATATTTAAGTGTCCTCATCATCAAGTAACTAACTTTCAATGCTTATCTTAAATGACTACTATAGTTAATATTATTATAACTATTAGTTATTGTAGCAATATTTTTATTTATCTTATCTTATACATTTATGCAAGTATTATTAGCATTTATACGTATCTGACTATATATGTAAATCTGACTATTATTACTAACTATTATGTTGTTTATCAGGTTTATTTAAATGTCCTATAGAATTTCCTGTAATAATGTTTAGGTATTGCTTTGAATCATGTAAAACCCAGCTTTGCAATAACTCGAGATAAATATATGTATGTATTATAGGAAACATTGGAATAAGACATTCTCCAGTCTTAGCTCATCTAAACACAATCATGGTATGTGTATGTAAAGGCAAATATTGAACAATAATCAAAGGATTTTCCCTTTAATGAACTCCTGTTATTTCACGAGGGAATTCATATTGAAGCTTTTTTGTGTATATTCTAACAATATTTTAGTCACATTTTGTTCGTGTAAATGTTACGTGCAAATATTTTCAGAGATTCGCTAAAGTCCTGTCAAAAAAAACTTGTAAGTAGTCAGTCAGAAGTCGCCGCGCTTAAAGAGCAGCTGGAATATGTAAAGATACAAAACAAGGAGACGCAGAAGTTGAAGGAAGAGAATCAGGACTTGAAGATCAACATACAGACATTAAATGGGTAATGTTCATTTCACTTTTATAATAAAAATAAGCAGTCAAAAGAAGCTTGTCGGAATAGTAGCCTGTGGAAATCCTCAAGCTCTGCATACCAAGAAGTATTGGTAGATTATCATATACATAATAACCGATAGTAATGTTTTATGTGATGCATTAAATGGAACATGTTCTACCGTTTGTCAGTGGTCAGATAAGTGTTGAAATCCAATTGTGAAACAATTTAATGGTATAGTTATTCAAATACACAAGGTATGCGCGCGACCTCTACTGATAACTCATCTAAAGTTACATATCTGTGTGTCTCGCCACTTTACATGACTTGCAATAAATGTTTAAAATTGATATTCTATAAATAGTCATGACAGTCGACGACTTCATGTAAATAAGTTACACGAAAAAATCTCGGCACTCTACATAATTAGTTTTATTTAAGAGTGCAAGAAATTCTTTTTTTGAAGATTTTTCTTTTGTGTTAGGAGCATTTGAAGGTCAGTTAATTAAAATTCTTTTTGAGTTTTAAGTGTCACAGCCATTTTTTACGATTTTTATGATCTCATGACTTCATAGCGAAAATAAGGAGAAAATAAATTCATAGCGAAAGTAAGGATGCCATTTATTTTCAATTTTCCTTTTCAATTATTTCCATACATATATAGAAACGTGAAAATTCTGATTATTCTGTAATTATTTTCCGATGTATTTGTAACTTATTGTAATATGCACTCAATATATTTTGTGATAGGTTACAGAAAGTGCTCAATGCTACCAGTGACGAAGTGGAAGAAATGCTCGTTGGATACACAGATTTGAGGATGGTCGCGACATTTGCCACGGCTCTTAAACGGTACGTTAGGTACAGTGGTTAACATAGCACATCGATGATCTTTCGGTGTATGAAAACAGATGGCGCTACTTGTACTATGGTATAGTTGTTTTCTCAGCGTCTTAATATCGGCTTTAACTTATGATATGAACAGGTTACCTCTGCCTCAAATAAAGCTTACTTTTGAATAAAAAGAAAGAAAAACAAAATGTAGCTATATAATGCAAATGTGCTGCATATTGGGCCATTAGCAATGCCTGATTAAGCACCTACCTAAATATCTGGGATGCTCTGTATACAAATCTTGAAATGTTAGGTCTAATGCCTAAAAGGTGCCATGCCTTGCTTTGACTGATTTATCAGAATTTTTGGAGGCATAGCAATTACGCTTTTGGCTCAAAAGATGACTGCCGCCTATAAACACCTGCAACATAAATATAAAGGAGTTGCACATATGTACATTGTCTGCCTTATAGGAATCATTTAATATTCGAAATGTATTAATATTATTATTGGTTTTTCGTTATTATTATCGCATTTGTTGTAAGGGATATTCGATTTATTTTCTATAACATATTACAGAGCGCTATGTGACTCGGAGAACAAAAAAAACGAGTCGCGCGATCGTCTCCAGGCCCTCAAACAACAGCTGGTGCATGAGAAAAGTAATGTATCCGAATTGCAAGCGAAATTGTTGTGAGTATCATACAAAATATTTGGTGTGATGACATTTTGTTAACCGACTTCAAAAAAGGAGGTTCTCAATTGAATTGTATTTTTTTTAATATGATGAGAGTAACAAAGGAACATGCAATGTTCACAAGTAGCCGCTGCTGTCCATGAGCATTCAATCTGCAATTTCGAAGGACGAAGGACAGGGATTGGATTGTTGTTCATACAACACAAATTTGTCCTTGTGTAATTGTGTATCTCAAAATATTTGTCCGGCGTAGAATTTCAAAGTTCAACCCCACGATCAGGATAGTGGTTATGAATCAGAAACAATAAGCCAGTATGACTTAGTATTAGATAGTATGAGTTTTTATTATTATATTCTGCCGCTATTAGCGGGCAAACACAAGGCCCCAGATGATGAGTTGTGATTGTGTGAGAGTGGTGATGATGATTGTTTTTATATATGTAAAAATATGTTATAAAACAATATATTTTAGGCAAGCAGAAGAAAAGGCCAATGCTGCCGAGCGCAAGTACTTAGGTCTGAAGCATAAGCGCAAAGCGTCCGAAGCTCTCAACTTAGCCCTTACTGAAGACTCTTGGGAGTCAGCTGTGAAACAGATGAGACCATCCAACCATGTGATCCACAATGACTCTATCACATGTAATACAAGCAATAACAGCTTCGTAAGTATTCACCGAGTCCACGTATTCCGCTTGTCAACAACTTTTAGGAAATTTATAAATAATAATAATTATAAATAATATTTTTTTTTTAATAATTGTAATTTTATATTTTATGCAACAAAATACAAAATAAATGATGTAATTAACATTCAACAGAACTCACTGGTAAACAGGATAGAGAACTCGGACTCCCCTTATCTGAACCTGAAACAGAGCAGTCTCGCGCTGGCCGCACTGCAACGACACCCCACTCATCCTTTGCCTGATATTAACATGAAGGTATTCATATTTTTTATATTATGTAACAAGAATGTTGCCTCAGCGGGCCTGTTTGTTGCAAAAATAAACGATCACATAAAATTGTATTACAATTAGTGTTTAATTGCATATTATTAATAAAGTTGTCTTATGTTAACAGTAAACGCACAGGCAGGCAAATGAAAATTTAACATGCAGCAGTTTCAGATGTGTGATGTTAGATAAACTTATAAATTAGTTTTATTAAACCTGTGCAATAAGAACTCAGTACTGCTCTGTGGCGAGGAAAGCGCATTTTTTAAGTGAAATTTCCATTTACAGCCATCAGAATTCGCCTTCCTAAACTCTGTACAGACCGGTGTCACAAAAAATCCATCATCGACAATGCCATTGAGCAACCAGACCAGCATCTTCAATAGGAAACAACCCACTCAAATAGAGTTGAACGAGAACAAGGATTTAAATTTATCACAATTGAATATATCTTATGACGGACTTGGCGGTCATTCCAAGCTCGACATCTTCCCCAAGCCGTGCACGAGGCCCCCTATAAAGAGTCTCATACCAAAGCTGACAGTGAGGCACAAATTGAAGAGACCTCATTCTGCCACCAACATGGATATCAGTAAAATGTTGGAGAAGAAGAGGGAATAGGAAGCTCGTGTGGTAGTATCGGGCATTGCCTTGCGGACATTGATAGATAAATATATTTTTATGTAGAAGGAGTGATAATCGAAGGAACGGCTGTTACAAATGGCGAAAATTTGAGGTTTGCTGAAGTATCGCTCCTCTTGAGGAGCTAGTATACAAGTGGACTGGTATCCGCGACCTTCATACCCAACGAATTGCTTTGACAGCAACCGGTTTATGATAAAAAGAGGTGTAGTGGGACTGCTGCTGGCAATTCATGTTTATTTTTTACCAACATTTACTTTATTTATTTTATGATAATCCTGAAACATTGAAAATGTATGCTGGGGCTTTGTGTTAACTCGTTGTATGTATAACCTTTTGTATTTTAAATATCTTACTTGTGTTGTAAAGGTGAATGTTTTATATTAAGTAGTTTTTAATGCATCAGTGTTATAATTATTAAGAACACGTTAGTAATATTAGTTTATCGACATTGTTTGTTACTGGTAGACTCTCCACCGCATACTTACTGGATCACATAGTATATGTCATAGCTCTCATATATTTTGGTTGGGAGTACTTACCTACTTGTTTTGGTTGAGCATTATCAATGTCTATTCCATTGTATTGTAGTTTAAGTAAATATTTGTTAGTGTTCAATCATAAATCTGTTTCAAACTGTTATCAAACCAGTCATGGGTGTAACTAAAGTATTATTTCGTGGAAGATGGAAAGCTGGCCAAAAATAGGCAGAGTCTGAACTCCTATCTCCGTCAATATGCAACAATTGCTTGTTCCCGAAAAATAGTTATGTATATGACTGTTTCCTTTACCGATACGGGATGGGACCGGAGCCCCAAACCCCGCCGATTATATACGCCAGTGAATTCACTAACCGTCGGGTGTTTTACTAAAATTGACGGCAATGCACTTGAAGAGGTCCAATTTCGGCCATAGTCAGTAAAATGACGGAGAAGACAGAATAAATATGGTCACTTAATAATACTTAATCCATATTACGGTAAAACTAGCCGCTCTAAACGTAAATATTACTGTAACTTAACTTGCAAGGAAATAGGAAACTAAAATTATAACGCGCCAAGTAAAAAGGCGCTAGACGACTGTAGAGGGGATAAATTTGCGCATCAGTACAGTCACGGATAAAAGTAGTAGCAGGGTATACTTGAATATACTGATGACAGACATGACATATTTGAATACATACATACATATTTCGATATATTTAACATTGGAACTGAGAGTGTTAATGTAATGTAATAGAACGGTAATGGGGCTATTAAATTTCAATAGAAAAATAAAACAATAATTGAAAGAAATTTAATTTCGGTTTAAAGAATTGAAGTGATCTTTTAACGTTATTGGTATATGAAATCGATTATTTTAAAAGGCATCAGATCAATGCTGCCGGCACTTCCCCTCAACACCAAAAAGGCCTATAAAACAGTGCACAGATAAATCGCTGACGTTTTCATATGTGGCGCGAGTTATACTTGAAAATTGTAGCAATAACAAAATTAATAATCTACATAATACAAATAAAATAATTCTTCGTGTTTGAATTTATTTCATGTTAATCATTAAAACAATAAATGTAGCAAAATCATGGTTTTTTTTTTATTTAAACTGCTTCCTCACTTCACCCCAAGAAAATGTATCCTATTTTTAGCTGTCAAGGCTTTTAGGAGAGATATCCAATTCCAAATTCATGTATGCTGCATAAAGATCCTGTCTGCAAAATCTCAGAATTCTATGTTCAGTGGTTTCAGCTGAGCTATTGACCTTTGAGTGTCATTTTATATATACAGAAGAATATATTAGCTTGGTATCAGCTACTGATAACTGACATGGCGTTAGCAACTCGTATCGACAGTATACTATCGAGATGTAATTTAAAAAGTAAGAGCGACATCTACCTTCTTAGAGCGAAACATTCTTCGCATTTTCACTATACGTAATGAAGCTAACAAAATGGCAGCTCAAGCAAAAATTAAAATAAACGAAAACCATGAAACTCCGTATTCTGGCGTTGGACAACATTTTTTTAATATGTATTACAAATTCCATAATTTTAATACTTTGTTAAACCGAAAAAAAGATAATTTCAAAGTTTAATTCATTTACACTTCTGGTTCTACACATATTAGTCTTTTCGGTGAGATCTCTTATAACTTAAATCGTGATGTTCAGAGTTCTTCTGTATACAACTACACTTAGAGTTAGAGTCTAAAGTCGCATTTTACCACCTCACTGATATCACAATTGAGTTTTTAACAGGGTTTTAGAATATAAATATCATTGAAATTAATAACAGGTTGTTATATTAAAGAACAGTTACCGTTGTTGAATTGTAATATGGCAAGAACATCTATTTTGTTTTCCATAATGTAACATTTGTTATTGTTTAAATTCTTTGAACAATAAACTTCACATTAAATAACGTGTATCGGAACAACTCTTGACATTTGGAATCAACAGCTGTGAAAGGTGTCCTCTTCGCGGCGAGATTATTTATAAAATCTTTCGATTCTATAAATAAACATTAGTGAAATTCGGATACAACACGGTTTTGATAGTGTGGAGGCGCCCAAAGGTGCTTTGTTTTCATTAAAACTCGTAATACGCATCACAAATACGCCGCGAAAATGTTTACGCGCACGGTTAGGATCTTTGTTTATATGTACCTGCCGCGAGTTGTGATTTAAAAACGATAAAGCGTAAAAAAATACGTTATCAGCAATTGAGTAACGTTTTCCGTACGAAGAGTCGAAATAGACTAGTATTATACATTGATAACGTTTAGATCTATTATTTGTGTACTTGATTAGACGTCGGGAAAGTGCTAATTTTAGGCTGAATGTGTCGCTAATTTTGGTTTTTAGTGACTTTTGTGAGAATTGTTAAGTTGGAAAATCGAAAATGCCGGGTAAAATAAAAGTGAAGGTTTTGGCGGGACGTAATTTGCCCGTGATGGACCGGGCTGGTGATACCACCGATGCATTCGTCGAGATAAAATTCGGTGGTATAACACACAAGACGGATGTCTGCCGCAAGTCATTGAACCCTCATTGGAACAGCACCGAGTGGTACAGGTTCGAGGTAATGATAATTATAAGAGTTATCTAACATTTATTTTTATAAGTAACTCTAATTAGATGCTTAATATTTTATCATATCACCAAAATCACCTCACGGTTTTATTTCTTCATTGTGTTACTTACAACTTGGAATTATTCAAAACAAGGGTAAGAAGGGACATACTAGGCAAGGGTCGTACGTCGTCATCTTCATCTTATTTTCTATCAGGTGAACTCATAGTCAAATGAAAATCTATTTAATTTTCAAAAAATTAAAGAATCGTTACTGAACATTAAAATATTGCAAATCACTTTATTTACTCTTTTTTTGTGTTATTCTCCTCAAATTAATGCTATAGTCTACTCGGTGAAGTGTTATTGCAGTGATAGTTTGACATCAGCATGAGGACTAAAATTAAAACCTCACTTAAAGTTTATACCATATTCTTTATCACCTTTAATTAAAACTAACATAAATCAACCCTGCAGTGTCGAGAACTGTCCTCGTGGCTTCCTACAACTGCTGGGAAGACATGCCTATTTACATGCAAAAAATGTTGCAACCAAATGCCATTTTTATTATTAACACTTATCCTTGGTTTGAGACCTTGTACCCGGATCAAGTATAGCATAGTACACCCCATCAAAGATGACTAAAAAATAATATAGTACATAATGTTTGTATGTTTGCATGTGTATGTGTCCATATAAGTGGTGCTGAGTAAAAATACTTCATTACATAGTATATAACAAAGTCGCTTTCTCTGTCATTATGTCCCCTTGTTCCCTTAAATCTTTAAAACTATGCAATGGATTTTGATGCGGTTTTTTTTAATAGATAGAGTGATTGAAGAGAAAGGTTTATATGCATAATATGTAGTAGAGAAATACTGTTATAATTTATATCGCATAACAACGTTTGCCGGGTCAGCTAGTAATACATAAATACCAACATTTCGAGCTATTTTCTTGTCTTTTATTGTATTATTTACTATTATTATTACACTATCACACCAGGTCTCTAACAGGATTTGTTGTAATATAAATATAATTTACAATATTTTGTTCTAAGTATGTTAATGACTTGTTTACATACAAAATATACTCAAGATTTCTGTATCTAGTTTTATATCAGTTTTAGGGTACAATTCCC
>DWUN01003834.1:0-11518 GCA_018249975.1 Passova gellias
GCGGGCACACATCCAGTCTCTGAGTCACTACTAGAAATTCTAAATTAGAAAAATCCAGCAGTACCCAACGCGGGATTTGAATCCAGGACCTCCCGATCGGCAGTCGCGCTAGCAACCGCACAACCAACGAGACAATAGATGAAATGCATAAATTATTTCAGAACTAACTTACTATATTCATATATGTTATTTTAAAACCTCGTATGCTGGTGAATCCTAGATATTTCTTGTGAATCTTCAGATTTATCAACATGAGTTAATAAGTCCGAAGATAGAAGATGAAAGTCTGAAGATTTGTATAAAAGCAGCAATGGATATTTCTGGTTTTTATCAGCAAAGTTTAGTACATTCTAGGTTTAAATAAAGACAATTAGGAAATTCTGTTTTGGAAATAAAACAGTTAGGTTTGGTAATAATCATTTATATTACTTTACACTATTCACCTAGAAATCATAATTGAAAATGGTCCTTTTTGTGAAAGCCAAAACGCCAGGAATATGTTATTTATGTTAGTGTAAAAACGTTTTGACCATTTGGTCACAATAGGATATAATTCATCCCTAGATATTTTATTATTATTCATTTTTCTAAATTGCAAGCAGTCTTCAGTGTACATATGCATACAATATGTCCTGTCTATGCAGAATAGTACACTGTTTATGACGCTAAGTTGTTATGTTGCCACAAGTACATATTCATATTTCAGTTATCAACGCTTCTACGAGAAGGTCAAAAACGTATTCATCCATCAATAAGGAAACTGCTCGGCAAAGAGACTGTTGATTTTGAGGAAATATTCAAATCTCGGGAACCTAGAAATAAGACTAGGAAAAACTACCAAGTAAGTACCTTGTCACAATTCAGTACAAGTATGTATGGTATAGCAATACATACTGTTGGTTTGTTGCAAGTCGCAGTTTTAGGAGGTGATAAAATTAATTTTTCTTACTACCTCCATATAAAACTGCTGTGGAGGATTTATTTTAATTAGGTACACAGATATGTTTAAATTGATTAAGTTATGTTTAGCAAAAAATAACATGTTATAGTTCTCTACGTCAGATATAAAGTGAAAGGAAGAGAAACCAGTAAAGTAACATTCCTTTAATGTAAAAAAATATTTATTGTTTTTGTATCACACAGAAAGTATTAAATATTTTCAGTGAAATATGTTGCTTAACCGTAAATATCCCATGGTGTGTGTACATCAGAATTTGTTATTCTACCTATGATCACTGTAACATTCATCTTCAAATAAGGTAAACTAGAATGCAGTTTTCATAATTGACAGTTATAGAAAATATAGTGGCATAACATACAACATAAGAAAATCGAAGTTTCCATATGCAATCGAAGTTTACAAAACTATAATTGACGATTACAGGCTGATATCTATAAGTAAGCAAAGGTGTGTTGTTATTATGCATGAAGCTGTAGGCACAGATAATAAAAATAATGATCTAAGTCTAGGTCAGCAGAACCATCGGACAAAGGTTTCCATAAATTTGTCCCCCTACTCGTTTAACTTATAATAAGCCTTTTTGTGTAGATTTGATATTAATTTCAGGCCATGTTAAAAGCAAAGAATGTAACAACACCAGCTGACTCAACCAAATCCCTTCGTCCCGTCTCTAAATTTCAAGAGATGTACGAGGAGGACAGCCAGTCAGATCTACTCGAAGAACTCTGGTCCAGAAAACCTAAGAAGGTCCCTCGGCATATTGAACCTAAACTTGAAAATGTGTATACAATAGATGAGGCCACAAGGAATAAGATGAAACAGCGGTACAGGATTATTATTGGTATGTAATTTTTATTGATAGGAATATTAAATTAAAATAATTTCTAGAGATGAAGGCATAAAATTCCACAATTACCTGTAGCTGTCTAAGAGAGGAGTTTCAACAATAAAGGGCATGTAAAAATTGAGTGTACAAAATTTGTAAATTCTTTGCACCCTATATATATTCCTTGCGAACGCTACTTAGTCTTGTTTGTTTTTATATTTAATTATTCCTTATTGTCGTTAACAAAGGACAGACTTGATGTCGCATGGCGTTTCCTACCAGTAAACCCAGATGAAAATTTGTAATAGGCACATAATACTTTTATTTTTAAAATACTGTGCTTGTACATTGTAAGTTCCCTATTAGCGTTTTCATTATAATAACAGGTAACACGTCCAAATACGCGCCGCCGGCGTCCCGAGCGGACCGCTCCACGCACAAGTGGCTGCTGTACATCCGCGGGCCGGCGCAGCAGCCCGACATCAGCCGCGTGGTGACGGCGGCCACCGTGCGCCTGCACCACTCGTACGCGCCGCACCACTTCGTACGTCTGCAGTAAGTATTTTTTTTGCGATTGTGTAATTCAACCCAGCAAACAGGCCAACAGACCACCTGGTGGTAAGTGGCCACCGTCGCGTTTGGATATTTGCTACATCCGAGGAGTCGCCAGTGCGTTGCCGGCTGTGGAGGAGAGCTTTACTTACGCGTATCTTGAAGATATATAGAGTAAACTTGTGTCGTATTGATATTGCAATCTCAGTGTTTGAACGTCAAATATGTTATGGTATTTTTTATGGAGAGAATGGTTGTTCTTAAAGATTTAAATTTTTTAGCATCGTTTAGTGGTAGTGTATGCCATTAGGCATTACATCAGCCTTTTACTAAAAAAGTCAATAAAGGATCAATAAACAAATGATACAAATAACAGAAAATGTCTTGTAAAAATTACACTGATAATTTAATTTTACATTGCATAAAATAATTCTCTTTCCGAGATGTATCTTTATAATGCAACAAACGGATTATAAGTATGGTTTATATTACTATTCAACTAACGAGTATAAGTTAAAATAGGATAGTAAATTACACATTACAGATATGCTTATTTTGCAGTTAAAACAAATGTGAATATAGTAAAAGTAAGTATCTTGAATGCATTGCACATAAAAGAGCAAGGTGATGCCACGGTGATTTACAAAAAATATATTATTATTCCAGTAAACCACCGTTCCACGTGTCGCGGCGCGGATGGGGCGAGTTTCCCGCCAAGATTGAACTGCACTTTGCTCTGCCCAGTAGAAACAGACCGTCCATAGTAGAACATACCATAAAATTAGATAGAAACTATACCGGCTTGCAGACATTGGGTAAGTTAGGTTTGATAGTTTTTTATTGCATTTAATGAAATTATACATTGAGAGCACCCTAAGTTTCATTATTCACCCATCGTTCAATGTGCAGACCGAACATATTGTTAAATAATTCCAATACAATTCAATTCATAGCAAATGAAAGTTATTCAAAATTGGGACGACATTGGTTTTGCACTGATCGTTAATATAAATCGAATGAAGACATACTGTAACAATGACGCTTGATGTTTTAACTCACAATAGAAAGTTAAAAACAATCATTTTCACAGGCGGCGAAACCGTAATAGACGTTTGGTTGCACAGTACACCCGAAATGTTGAAATACGAATTCACGGATTCGTGCAATGAAAATGCACTTATCAAACCCAAAGTAGAGCCACAGACGGACACGCAAGACATTGAAACGTACCGACCAGACGTGAAAACAAACGTAGAAATGTGTCCGCGAAAAAATATCCACACGCAAAGTCAATTAAATACACAGATGCCATTAAAAGTAGTCAAAGAAGAAATAGAGGAAATAGAAGAAACAAATGACATGGACAACCATTCGGACAGTTGGATGGAGTTCTTTTCGAAAAGCACAACGGAAGTGAACGTGGACGAAATGCTGGTGAAAACGGGTAGCAGAGAAACAATAATGGACACTGAAGACACCATGAATACCAGTGTGGTGCCGACTTATGATAATGAATGTCAGGTGCAATCTAACAATAAGACTGATAAATTAGAATCTCAAGAAATAGGAACCGATTCATGTATTGATAAAGTGAATATAAAAAAAGAGAACTCATTAGAAGTGCCAATGGAAATCCTCAATCAACCAATGCTGAAGAAAAAACGTATAGTCAAATACATGGAACCGACTACAGGGAAAATATATTACTTAGAAATGGACAGGAAGCTGGATTTGAGTACGGTACAAGAAATTGTGATAGCATCGAACGAGGGCGTGAAAACTGCTAAGATCAGTCCAATGAAGTCGAACGGCTTAAGGAACTTTAGGAAACCCAAAAAAATGGAGTCACTACTAAAACCGGAGTTCAAGGATTTGGGTAATTCGAAGACAGACAAAAAAACGAATTACATAAAAAGCAAATTCCACCACATAGAAAATGACCATTGCTATTTTAGTACGAACCATAGAATAGTTGAACAGACTGAAGATTGCACAGATCAAGATTTAGAGATGGAACCGGAGCCCGAATGTGAGCAAGAAATAACGGTTCTCGAACGAATACAAGAAGCTGTGTTAAGGCTCACAAATGTAAGAATGGTAGTTGATTATATGTTGAAGAAGATACCAATTATATCCGAGGAAGTTAAGAAACCGAATTTTCTGAAAGACTTTCCTTTTGTCGTTGAAAGTGAGGAACGCTATTGGAAACTTGATTTTGCTAAACGAAGAAATATGGAGGTAAGTTTTTCACAGTTAAATGAATGCTTTTTTCAAAGATTTTGCCATTGGCCGTGCCTTGTATCGGTTTTATCGGTACAAAAGAGGAACATGCAGATTTGTATGTTCTTGATATATTATATTTCTTGTATCCATCCTTTCACTCATACTTATATGTAATTAGCAATACCATTTTCATTCATTCTTTCTCAATAGTCAAATCTTCTATGCATTCCTCATCATTAATCACTATCTTTTTACCAGACTATGGAAGGTTATGGGTTATGATTTTGATTTTGACAGGTTTGTATGTATTTTCATCTGTTTATTAATAACTTCTAAACCAATTATCATAGTTATACAAATGAAGTATCGTTGGCAGCGTTGGAGCGACCGCTGGTTGTTTGACGTCACATTAAATTGAGTATAGCGCCCTCTAAAGAACATATTTATGAGGCGTAACTTTAATATACATATTGATAAAAGGCTTGAGTTTAATGTTATTCATTACAGTTAATCATAGTTTATAATGAGATTTTTTTACCTCTTTCTAGTTACCCTACGTGTCGGTATAGTTATAGAATAAGTGGCACATATTTTTATTATATTTTGATATTATTTTTAGTGGTCCCGAGCGAAATTTATCAACAAAATGTTGCTAGATAGATTTAATTGCCACGAAAATGTATGGAGGACTAAACAAATACTGATATACTCACGACTACACGGCTACAACCCTATCAGAACTGAAAACATACACAGCCAGACACAAATCAAAACAGAGGAGTGGTCATCGTGGAATGATCTGGAAAATTCCAGAAGAATCGAGACTAATATCAAGGAAATATATCCAAATGCATCCGATATTAGTACACTAACAGTTTTTGACAGTAATGAGTTTAT
The DNA here is from genome assembly GCA_018249975.1 of Passova gellias. Classification (NCBI taxonomy): domain Eukaryota; kingdom Metazoa; phylum Arthropoda; class Insecta; order Lepidoptera; family Hesperiidae; genus Passova; species Passova gellias. The sequence continues at coordinate 5,460 of DWUN01003834.1, forward strand.
ACCATTTACAAACTCTGAATTCGTTGATTTGACAGACTGTGAAGAAGAAATTGACGTTGTTGGAACAAAGTGTGAAATTAAGACAAAGTTGCCTGAAGTCAAAGATGTGGCTGATCTCACAGTGTTGCCAGTTGAAAACGATGAGGATAGGCAGAGGTTTTTGTATATCGAAAGAAAATGTGCCGACATTGGAATTGAGTTGAGGAATGAGGATATTGGAAATGGATATTCTTATAGGTGAGCAGTGAATTAGAATTTTTTAAAACTACATGATAGTAATTTAATCTGGATGTATTATAGATGCAAACCTACAAAGTTCAGCATTCAAATAGTAAGATCTGGTGTTGTCGAGGACTGGCTTCTTATGTACCTTCCTATGTTATTTGACTATACTAATATTTAATGTATTCAATTTTCAGTGCCGTCCATGCAGTTATGTTATCGGCAGTGAAAAGTTTCGCCGAGGAGCTAATACGGTGCGCATTGGCCACCAAACTGTCCGAAGAAAGAGATCTGGAGTATTTACCAACTGTATGGGTCGGGTGAGTTTTGATGCACTTATGGCTTTTTGATGATCTATGTACTGCACGTATTGTTAATGCTTACGTTGGCTTTATTAACAAACCGGCTGTGTGATCAAACATTGTTTTATGTTTCTAAGCTGCCCTCGAATATTGTAAATAACCTTCTAAAAATGCTTCTACACTTGGAGACATCGAAACACAAATATTGCTATGTTGAATCCCTCAAACTAGAATAAGATTGGGCTCAGAACAATGATGAAAACTTGACAATTGTCAATGAGAGCATTAGGAAGATATTAATAATTATGTGCAATAATTAAACATGATGTAAGAACAAACTGTCTCGGCGGCAGGTCGTCGTCGCGCGCGCTGCTGCGGCTGGAACACGTGTGGGGCGCGGCGCGCGGCGCGCGGCTGCACGCGCTCGCGGCGCGCTCGCTGGCCGCGCGGCCGCGAGACACCTCCGCGCCGCTCTAATAAACACTGTGCAACACACGCCTTCTTTTATTTACATTTATCCTCGTTCAATTCGCTTATAGTGCAGACAAACCATAAAACTCCTTGCCGTTCCTTATTTTGTTGTTGTTGAAGAGAGAGTAGCAAATACACGGGCAGCAGTCACAAGTAGCCGTCCACGCTATGGACGTCTGCTAGCAACCACTAATTGAACAGTGGGATAGGGACTGGAATTAGTGTGAGTTAGTCAAAAAGTGTTATAGAATATTAGTCAAATTCAGTATTCATTGGCAACCAGGATTCAATAGTATTTTTCCTATTAAAGTAATGCGAAAAGACATTAAGAAGGCGTACCAAATCATACACAGCACCTTGCTGTCCATTTTATATATAATGGTCATAAAAAGTTAAAATAAAAGCAAAAATGAATCAAGTATATTTTATTAATTAAACTTATACAAACAAAATCTCATCTAAGTACATCTAAGAAATATTATAACTCTTAGCAAATAATCAACCTGCGCCTGCTTAGCAACACTAACCATAAAAGTATAGTCAACATACGCTTAGAGAAGTAAAGTAAATAAAAATGTACTAAAAATAATAGCCAACCACTGGACAAGAATTTCACGAGTAATTTTCTTTTTTCGGTGTCAGTAACAAATAGATATTCCAGCAACAATTAGATACTCAAAAAGGAACAAAAGCCCATTAGAGGTTCAATGCTTTCTGGATAAGTTCGTGAGAAATTTTCCTTCTATGTCAGTGCGTACAAAGAAAAATATTGATGCCACGGATCATAAAAAAAAGTTTCTTGCGTTTGGAATAGCTCTGTCACTAATTTAAAATTATGTTGAGTTTTGACTGTCCATTTTAAAATGTAGTTCGTTTTCTATCGTCGTATTCTGGTGTAGATATCACAATATTCATAGTTACTAATGCAAACTCTAAGAATCATATTATCCAAAATTAAAAAAATCATTGCTATTTACCTGCAACGAAAATTCGAATACTGTACACAGATAACTAAAAGTCAATAGGTGGTAAGGGCGGCGGTGTACTCTTCGCTTTCCACAATCTGCCGCCATAATTTTCTGTCTCTGAAAAAAAATTATTTATTCGGCTGATTGTTAAAATTATTTATCAGACGAGAGATGGCGCTACTAGTAACTTCACATGTAATACTTATATAGATATTTTATTACACACAGAATGAACAAATATGGCTATCACATATTTTTGTCCCGGGATTCGAACCCACGACATTCGATTTCGTATTCGGGGTCTCTGACTACTCGACCGAGCGGACGGCCAATATTTTTAAGAAGGTGTTTAGAAAAAAATCACCCACCCGTTATCATAGTGGAAGATGAGGTGGGTCTCAGCAGCTCGGTGAGGAGAACCCGGGACGGGGCAGACGCGTAACGTCGCGGAGACTTCCTCGGAGTCCTGGCTTTTCTATCTACGAATGAAAAAATCACACGAACAATGTTTAAAATCTAACAATATAGTCTTGGCTTGTCTACGTAAGCAAGATGTGTTTTCTCAACATGGTAAAAACTTCAAAGCAGTACTTTGGTACTCGGTTAGTATTTGGTACTCGAGGACAATAAAGGAGATGTAGAGACAGGGAATACCTATCATTTTAGGGTTTGACGTTTATAAGATTCAATACCTGGTCAATATAAGTTCAAATAGGTACCAATATGTGCGTTTATTGCTTTTGTTACATTTGACCTTTGTCCAAAAGTAGACAGCATAGCTGGCGTACAATTTCTAGGGATTTTGAAAAGTTTCCCTTCACGATGGGCTCTCCGAATGAACACAATATCTATTACTTCATAGATATCATCGACAACTGTAATACAGAAATTTCAGTTCACGTGTTATATCTTATATGTATACTTACATCTATTCGCGAAGGCAGCGTAACCAAAGTTACCCGCGAACCTCACATTGGATCGTTTTCGGAAACGTTTCCTCAACATGATGGCAAACGCGGAGGCTGTACAGACGGCACAGCACGCTAATACCGCGTACAGATATAGTAACAATCGCCACTGCAAGAAAATATTATTGAACGTATTACTTAACAGCTACATACTTCGTATTGTATGTATGAGTTATTTTGCGCAATATTTATCTACGAATACGCTGACGTAAATATGTAAATACTAATGTTTATCGTTGTGTTCGAATCTGTAATTAATTCGACCGACATGCTCGGGGAATTCCCTTTTGTTCTATGTGAAGATATAACACGAAGTTACAAGATAAACTTTTATTCAATACCCCGAATCTATTAACCGCTATACACCAACCTAAATATACCTATTTTGACGTTTTCATGCAGATAGTAGGAATTTTGAAAGTTTCGTCTACCCTTTCATCGCTTCGTCTCTTTCCATTGTTATGCCACATTACGTAACTTTGCGGTGTTCTAGTTAATAGGGTGCGGGAGGCGTTCATAGACTGAAACACTAGCTGATCCAAGCTACACTTTAGCAACAACATACCTATTGTAACTTGTCTTAATCAGTAGTGCTGGTAATATTAATGTCAGAAATATTTATCCATAGGCTGCATTGGTGACGGGTACGCTACGGAGACCTATTTGCTGGTTTTATATGAAAATCAATTGAATATTTAACCAAACTAACTCGGCAACTACGTTTCGACAGCGAGCACGTGCTGGCACCGGGTTCCGATTCCGCATCTTGAGGACAAGAGAAGCAGGAGTTGTCACTATTACTAGACCAGGTGTTCGCCGGGCAGAGTACTGTAGCAGTAACAAACACAAGCGACATTTTGTTATTTCAATATTAATAGGTGGTAAGTTCTTTTATCTTGTTATTGATTGAAAAATAATTAATCGTTATGATTTTATAATTACAATTATATTACAAGCTGTCTGTCTGTTGGTCTGTTTGTTCAGGCTAATCTCTAGAGCGGCTGGACCGATTTTGACAGGAGTTTCACTGGCAGATAGCTGATGTAATAAGAAGTAACTTAGGCCACTTGTATTTCAGAATTATATCAAATGACGCAGTCGAAGTCGCGGGCAGTGTTACTAATATATATCTCCGGATAACGTTTAATGATACTGAAACATTTACCACATATTTTCTGCTCCGCTATAAGGAAATATCCGGCTGGGCAGGTCACGACTACATCTATGTCCATTGCGTTCATCTTTGTAGCCAATTGATGGTACTTGTGGCTACCGTGTAAATCTAAAAACGTAATTTCACTATAAAATGAAGCGTACAAGAACAGTTTCTTGTTAAATAAATATAAAATGTGTCGAAATCTTTTATTCATTTTCGGTGAAAAAAAAATATTGTTTTGATGCTGGTATTCAATTGTTCGACGTATCGTAACAAATACTATTTAATATACATGCTTACCTCTTCTAAGTGTGTGTGTGACCATCGTCTTTCGTGTCGTAATGTCTATGGGAATTAACGTTTTGTTGTATCCATCGTAGCCTAGTACCACTGGAAAGCGAAATTCGCCATTACTGGAATTTCCTTTTGATTTGTAAAAAATAAACTGATCTTGCTCACCTTTAATAGATCGCACGGAAGGTATCATGGTCACAGCGAGAAGTACTAAAGAACATAACAAGTCTCTTTTACATTCAGCGTCACAATTAATATCTGACGTGTTCATTGTAAGGGACGACATAGATCGCAAAAAACATTGATTAGCCTGCAATTTCAACCAAAAATAACTTGGATATAAAGTAACGAACTATTCAGGCGACAAAAGTATTATTATTATTATTATTAGCGATACCCAATAATTATTCAATAAAAGAAATTAGAGCAATAATCGGCGATTTGCAGCCAGCACGATCCTATATGCTACGGCAGCGGGCTAGTTGCTAAACGTTTGCTTGCTATTTTGTTACTGTTCTTGTATCAAACGTTACCTCATCCTTCAGGCATACAGGTGCATTGACCTTCGTTGAACAATGACGCCCACAGATCAGTCTTGTTAATATTGGGTCTAGTCTATTTATCGTTTTAAGATCCTGAAATATAAAAAAAATGATTTAGCACCAACGGATTGGATTACCACCCTCTTTTTCAGGTAGTAGGAAGACTTTTTGTTTGAGGAAAATGTTCATTACGTTGGGTCAAGTCGGTTAATAATTGTGACATTTTGATTACGGTATAATAGTAGGTACTATTTGACAAGGCTGAAAACATCTGAATCGTATTTTATGCAACGGAAACCAAACATTAAAGTTGTTTTACTAAGATACCCAGATGGACAAGTTGACATTAAGTTTTTGTGAATAATGTTAAGAATAGTGTATTTCTTACATGGTAGGAGCAATTATCACATAGATAGGAAGACGGGTACACCACATCAAAGGCAGGCAAACTGATTATTGTTAGACGTACTTTTCGCATCATTGCATTGGCCTGAAGAACGAAAACTGCTATGAATATTGTCTTCATTGTTAAAAATTTTGCCCGTAAGTATTTCGTTTTAGATTTTTTCTAGATAATGGAAATTCGTCATTTTTTTCTCTTTGTACTCCTTCCCATGGGGCATGACAAAAACTTTTACCTCGCATGTTCATACTGTATGAGCGATAACTTTTAATCTTTTGTGTTATTCGTATTACCAAATCGCATATACCTACCAATGAATCTCAATTCAACATCCGTAATTTGAAACTTTTCTTATACTGTAATTTTTTAACAAGATAAAATACATCTGCAACATAGTCTACTAAATACATCACGTACCATACTGCAAACGTAGTTCCCATAGTTCTTCGCTTGAACTTCTCTGATAGTAATCATTGCATTATCGATTGCAATATTATCGTAATTAAGCATAGACCGTCTGTCTGTTTTCCATATATAATTACCAGCCGGATCTACTGAAGAAACGGTTTCGGGAACGTGGCAGCCGAAAGACACCGTGTCGCCAACCATGGCATACATTTCGTCCTGGGCGGTAAGGTATTGATTCGTATATAAACAACTAGTTGACCCGGCAAACGTTGTTCTGCCATATAAATTATAACAGTATTTCTCTTTTATATAATGGACGTTATTA
>DWUN01003835.1:0-11516 GCA_018249975.1 Passova gellias
GATTTATTTAACTGCGGTTGATGTAATTGCTATATTTGTAGATAGATACTAAATAGATAAATAAACCTCCACTCTTTTTCTCCTTGTTTCTGCTATATAGTAGTACTCAAAGGTTGTCTGGTAGAGATCGCTTTTTAGCGATAAGTCCGCCTTTTGTATATGTCTCTCTGTCATCTTGCGTATGTCTTTCTGTCTCTGTATTTTATGGTGTACAATAAAGTATATTTGTATTTTATTGTCTTCTATAAATATTATTGATGTCAAACCCATAATTTCTACCACCCTAACATCAGCTTACGAGAGTAAGTTGTGTGCCGGTAGTGTAGCAAGTTTTAATGCACGGAGCATCTTGTTGGGGCCGTTGACAGGCGCGTCATATGCAACGAAATCATTTGAGTTGAACAGACGTGCACAACAAGAGTATTAAAAGTTCGAGTCTTCTAATACAAATATTACACCGTACAGTGTGTATTGATTTTGTGTTTTGTTTTACGTGAATATCAACCTTAAAATTTTTAGTACGATATATAAAATTTCCGATATACCTGAGCCACTACTTTAAATTGTCCCTAGTTAATACTATCCTATTGGTAGTCATATAAAGATTTACCTCACTTAAGGAATCGTAATTATTACGAAATCAAAGACAGTCTTTAATTTTATTTATATCTATAAGACAAATACTCGTATAAACGGTGATGAAACAATGTCTTTAAAAGTGACAACGATGAGTCAGTCTTACGTAAGTCTGGATGAGAAGCCGGTAAACAAGAAGGCTGTTTCATTACATTCCAAGGCGGCATTTTATTTATGGTAAGCGTTCCCGAGACAACGATTCGCTGTATCTACTACAGACAATTATTGCTGGTTCGTTAGAACTACGCAATTATTACGCATACATATTGAATGCTCCGAGCTATATCCCCATTGTAATTTTAGCAAAACCACATTAAAACAGATATATGATAAAATTACATTCTGAATAGAGGACATGTGAGCAGTGAAACACTTAACTTTATAATTATTAATTTTGCAATTTATTACAAGCATAATGTGAATAATAAATAAATCTTGGCAGTAAATGTTAGACTTTGAACAAAACTTATGAACTTGATTGTTTTTAAACTAAAACATTCGTCTTCCGGATAGTGAAATTACATAAAGACCTGTTGTAGTTACAACAAAAAAATCAAAATAAAAAGTTTTTTTTTGTTTGACTGTTAATTTCATTTTTTAAACTATTTTAATTCCTCATAAGAAAAAACGTCAGGTACTCACTAAAATAGCACAAAGAACTGATACTTTAAAAAGGGGACACCCGGGTTTGAACCGGGGACCTCTCGATCTGCAGTCGAATGCTCTACCACTGAGCTATATCCCCTGTTGCTAGTATTTAATAATATTCATATAATTTACATTGAGACATGTGATATTGAAGAAAATTATTATATTAAAAACATCTCCATCTGATTTCTCATTAATAAGCACTCTATAAATTCCGTGTACGTTGTGTTTGGGATTGTGCCTTTTTATCGACACGAGTTGTAAGAATTTCCCTCCAGTTAGAGAAACCGAACATCTTAAGGGGAGGAAAATAATATCACTTTTTATGTGAGCAAAAATTTCCAACAAGTTCCAACTTTGACATCAGACCGTGAATTATTGCGGTCTCCTCGGTGTCATTTGTGAACTTAAGTCTGAACTCTGGACTTTTCAAGTCTTCGTGGAACAAGTTTCAACTGGTTGGTCGCCAAAAATATACATTTCTATATATAAAGCTTGCACAGCTTTCTTAAACAAAATATTGAAATTCATTTGACAGAGCAAAGGCTATGTACATTCGTATATGTAAAATCAAAAAAGTTAAATTAACTTTTTAATATACATTGTTTTCATTTTCAATACTTGTTTATCATTAAAAAAAAAATACAGACGAACTGAGTACCTCCTCCTTTTTGATGTCGGTCAAAAATCTGGTTATATTTTCCAGATTCAAAAGAATAAATATAGTAGATTTTTTAAATTTCCAACTTTGACATTATTCAGTGAATTATCGCGGCCAATACTCTGCAATTGTAATCGAAATTTAGACTTGGAGTAGCTATTTAGGGCACTAAGATTCTTTTCATACTTTACGGATCCTTAATCGATTTTTTCAGGATAACGCAGTAAAAGATTTTATCGTATTCGTTATAGAGTAGTACCTACTTACTATGAATGAATTAGTGAACATTAATTTTATGAAATCAAAAGAGTAGCAGCAGCAGTAGCAACTGGATTTCATGCAGCACAGATCTCTAAATTGAAGAAGTTAGATACGTTTTTAAAATCAGACAATCAGTCTGTATTGCAGTGATGAGAAATATCCTTAGGAAACCAGTGCAACAGAGCTTTCTTGCGTGATACAGTGACGATCTTCAGGTGGAACGATAAAAAGTTTGATACTCTTCAAGATACTGCTTCTGAGTAATTTCCTATATATTTTGATTGTTCTTATTAGCTTAGTGTTGTGAGCTTAGTGTTGTGAGCTTAGTATATGTAACTAAATAAAAAAATCAAATGATCCTTAGTCATTTATAATGTAGCATGGTACATCTTTAATTAATAACGTTACAAACGATGAAGATAACTTTTTGTCATGTAGCTAGATCTTTCTCGAGATACTAATATTTTACTGTAATAACAATTTTAATATTGTGAAAACCGAACAGAACCCCTATGAAATCTTTATTGGAGACTAGCAAGTTTTTCTATTATAGAGCATTCCTCAAGTTAATAGAAACTTTAATTAAAACGCTTGTAAAGGGTTAGGAAAAACAGGCTAACATATTTTATATCGTTCATTCCTTTTTATTATAAAGAAATAACAATAACCACAAGTTAAGTGATCCCAGAAGAAAATATTTGTATGGAATCTCAATTAAATCTAGAATTCATATTGAAATCAGTTGAAAATTTAAATCTTGAGAGCTAAGTTGGATCGCGGCATGTCTTAGTAGGTCCGCACACTAAAGCCAATACAAGCAACTGCAATTTGGAGGTAACGGAAGTTCTTTAGGCGAATCCAAAACCGCCAATACTGGCACCTCCATTAGAGGAGTCTAGCATAGTGAAACCTTCAATTATATTGATAGTTTATTACAATGACTTTTACAGGAAATTAGTTATCTTACGATAACACAATGAAGAGTACATATAAATATCATTTTTTATTTAATAACAATCAGCAACGATATGCGCTGATAAAGTACTATGCGTGATTACGTTATTATTGTCATTTATTTTTATGAACGAATCAATATTCTATTTATCACAAATATGATTAAATTTATTGACACATGGAACATAATTCTATGACAAAGTGCATTTCACATAACTAGTTTCTCTTGTACACATAAACCCATTTACCCGGCACTATTACACCACAACTACATATACATACATAAGCGTCCAATTCTGCATACCCCTTTCATTTCGTTCGCTTGAACGCCCCCTCGACACTACGTAAACAAGAGGCTTTTTACCGATTCACGTTGTTCTATTGTCTAGCGTACTCAGTCTACCTGAGACAACGATCTTATTCATATGAAAAAGTTAGGTATGTTTTGTTATTGTAACTTTGCCTCTGCAATATCATTTTTTAGAATAAATCTTTTGATAGATTTTTATAGTATGTAAACCTCAATTTCAAACATAAAATAAAAAAAGGTTAAAAGTATCAGGTGTTGCATTGTTGTAAACTATTTTAATACAATTGTTAGTATTGCATTAGATCAGGTTGTTTGTATTATAACAATTGATTTGCTTCGCTAAGGATGCATCAGCGTTATACGTACCTCGTGTTGGCCGTAAGAGGTCGCCATCTACTAAGTAGGTACAGGTTTTTATTATCATATCTTACTGTCCTATTTGATATCTCATGATTCGCTTACCCGGTCAACGTTAATTTACTCAACGTGACTCGTAACTAAAATATAGGTCGCAGAAACTGCTACGACAATCGCGAACCAGATTGATCGCGTGTTTCGTGAAAATACTAAGTAAATTAAAGTAACACGCGTCACTTTCTTCATTTGGCTATATAATATACTCGTATATTATTATTATCGTTAACATCGCGAACTATTGAATCACACGTAAATTTTAATATTGTAATCAAAATGTCAAGTATTATGTTAATAAAAATATGCTAATTAATTTACAATATCACCTTGGTAGAAATATTTACTGTTTTTTTTCTATAACTTTAATGAATCATATATTTTGATCAGATTTCATCCCAAAAATATAACTAAATGACAATTAAACGGAAACAATCAGCACGTTGTCTATTGAAGGCCGAAGTGTGTTGGAAAAACCCAATTAAAACTTCAATATGAACATAAGTGAATATACCGGTATCAGCGCTTAGATTTCCGTCGAGTTGTTTCGAGACGGGCGCTTTGCTTAGTTGCAGTTTACTAGTTTTGGAATGTATTGTGTTTGGATAAACTATTTCATTTAACGAAGGCTTATTACTCACAATACGATTATAGTTGGGTACAAAACTTTACTAAGCGCTCAAATAAATAGCCGTTTTCGCCAAAAGGCCTATATATTGGGATTTGAAAATGTATTTTGGCGGAAACTTTTTCGCTGACATGTCATTGTGTTTAAGGAACGCGTTATACCTGTTCCTTACACAGGTAGGATAACCGAAAAATGTAATACATTTTCATATTGTCCTTAACAAATCAATACAACGATTAACATGCCTGTCAACAATCACGAAGGGTGTTGGAAAAACTCAATTAAAACTTGGTCCATGTAAACATACATGAATGAGGCGCCATCAGCGCTTTGTTTCAGCGGCGAGTTGTTTCGAGACAGGAACGTTGCGTCGTCGTAGTTTTGGATTGTACAGGGTTGTTCTGGGAACAATTTCAGTCAATATTTGTATGAAAATTAAAAAAACTAAAATATGTACAAAAGGCTTCCCGAAAAGCTTTACAAAAGGGCTGACTGGTAGAAAATGCTATAAATAAATAAATAATTGTAAATATGTTTACCATGATTTTATTTTTCATAACTCTTCGATCTTTATTTCGTAATAATTATCGCGGCTTCTTAAAGTTGCCAATTCTGTTTAAAAACTGCCACAAGACTTCTTCGCTGTTAACAATTCTCCAACGATTCTCCCTGAATCGCTTCGAATATCTCCGGCAGTAGGACACGTGTCATATTGTATTCTTTCCTCCATATAATCATATCACTTAATTGTCGAAACTTCACAACTAATTAATATTAGCTTTATATTTTAGAAATACTCGTTAATATATTTTGTTGTTACAATTTTCGTAATTAAAACTTAATTATATCAAACATCGTTCACAGAAAAGGTTATTGCTTATACTTTTTTCATTAAGTTAATCCTTCATAAGGTCGTTTAGGATTTTTTATGATTTTTAGCGTTAAATTTCTTTCTACAATTTTACACTTCGATAAACAGAAAATGGTGTTGGCTGTTTTTGTTGCCTCGACAAATAGCGGTTCTTGCACGAGGCACGACGTGTTTATGGCCTGGACACTCCCGCACTCGGAGATTTATTTACTTACATAACATTTTAGCTTTGTACCAGACTAGAACAACCTGTCTGCATTTGCCGCGAAGTGCCTGTAGGGGCGTCGCGCCGGGACATTGCATACGTCATACAAACTTTGTCGAGTTCTGTAACATAAAGTGCGATTGGCCTTTGTCTTTGCAATCTATCGTAGACAATATGAACAGCGTTTTCTTGCTTCCGAGTGCACGTGAAGCAATCCGTCTCGGTTTTTATTGTTAGTCGTTAAAACTTGATGGAGTTATATCGTTTGTACAATACTTGATACAAACTTTGCAACTTACAGCTATATACCACTCTGTCGCGTACGGTGTGTGCATTAGTACCCAGCTACAGAAACCAAAAACAGAAACACCATCAGTTCTAGATTATGAAGCACGAGTATATTTATTATCTGTCGATGCTATAGCTCATCGGTCAAGGTTATTAATGCAATATCAATGGAACTAAGCTTTTAAAACTGTATGATCGATTATTCCATTGAAGTTGGTGCTCCTACGAATTCTAAGAATATTTATTAAGAATAATTATCTTTTAGGGACACCTTTATACACGGCCATTTCATACCAACATTCAAATGTTTGTCTTGAGCGGGTATCGAATCCATGACCTCGTTTAGCTGGCAGGAACTCTCACCACTCGACTCAGAGGCTATTCATATACGCTTAGTGGGTCCTCTACGACATGCATTTATGAGGCTTAAATACACGCTCAGATAATGAATTAGCTACCACTTATTTATTTTCTATTTCCCATTTATATTTTGAATTTTAAATTTACATCAATTTAGAAGCCTTAAGAGCACTCTAGCAATTCAGTAAGTAAGCTTTGCCGAACTTTTTTATTACCACAAAGAAGATTTTCCGCCCGCAATATTATGTTTTTTCTTCGTTAATTCATTTCCCATTTTAGATATTTTAAACCTTTGAAACCTTAATTTAAATGGCCCTGGAAGTGCTTTTCAGTGCTTTCCTGTCTATTCACTTTGCCTCTCAACAGTTTTTCAACGAAGACATAGTTTTAATTGGACTCCTTCCGCTTTACTTAAGGTCTTTTAATTGAAGTTTTTCTGCATTTCAATTTCAAATTATTTAACTTGAAGGTTAAATTCTTTCAAATTGAAGTCCATAAAAGTCCATCAAACTATTGTATGAAACTTTCAAATGCACTTGTAGCTATGGATAGATTGAAATCTATTTTGTTCATTATTCCTATACACATGAATATCACGTTTTTGTAAGAAAAGCGTCGATTTGACATTTCTTCGTGACACATATTGAAAATTTCTCAATTCCTTAAAACAAATACCCCAGTATATGGGTACAATGAATTCAATAAAATAACCGTTGTTATTGAGACGCTAAATCAATAACTACAATCGCAGTACATCATTGATAAAACTTGCTACATTAAAGTGTGTCTAGTTTTGTTCCGCAGTTATTGGTGCGCAGTGTATCTACGTGATTTCCAAAACTTCAACAGTTTAAACTTTGTACGTACACACACATATATATGACAAATTCGCTTTTGCCGATATCAGAAGTTTACGAGTAACAGTTTCAGAGTTCAGTGCATTAAATTGAAACATTGAACGAATATATGGCCGGCCAGCCTTCTGTAATTTATTAATTTAGTGAAAATAAATGTTAATAATGTTGAGTTTAGTTAAAAGTTGATGGTACTTAAATACTTTAAGAACTAGCAGAAGTAACCGTTTTATTGCGAGTAAAAGTTTTAAAAAGAAATGCTATAGTCTATTACGTGGATTCTATTTCAAATTCTTAAACATTTTTTTCGTAATACTTTTACAGAACAGTGCCCGAGCCAAAGGACATAAAAACTGAAAACCGCAACGTGACTGCGATATGACCGTGTTTAATTCTCAGACGGACGGAGCTGAGAGATTTTAATGAGAGATCGGGTTTTTCAATTATCCTCTCTGCTTTATACAGCCCTACTTTGGGTTTTATTAACAACCGTACTTTATCATTTTCCATTTTCCTTAGTGTTTTAACGATTACAGGACATTACCATCTTACTGAAAACCCTACATACCATCTTATTATTACTTTACTATCAACGTTCAAGTTAAATTTTTGTATACATAGCACGTTTGTGATCCAGTTTGACCGAGACCCAAAATCCGTACTGAATATTCCTTTATAATAGATAATTGAAAACAATCAAGAAATAACAGCAATTTAAATCCAAAATCATTTAAAGTCACAGGAATGGTAATAGCGATACCCGATGGAACAAGAAACAATTTCGCGAAACGCTACAAACTACCAAGCAATATTTCTGTTTATTAACATGTTATACGATAAAAATGTTAATCGCTGTAATTTTTGATACTTCTAACATTATATGCATAACAAATTAAAAAAAGTGAAATTAATAAGCGAAATAACTTCGTTATTTGATACCAATACGATTAACTCAATAATAATGGCATCTAATTTAATTTATCAATATTCGGCATTAATTGTATTGTACCTATATATAGGTACAATGTCAATTGTCGATATTTAGTCTAATCATTATTGTTATGTTCTCAACGTACAAGTTAACGATATTTGTGTTGAAATATTATATTGCCTTTGCGTTCAGTAACAGCAGCAACTTAGCATTTATTTTCAAAGGTAGGAATAAAGAGGGAACAGGGATTTTTAGCAGAAGGAGCCATATAACAATTCATTTAGCATCTATTTAAGCATCTACTTAACACTAAACTTACTGACAATTCTTGTATACCTGTTCCTACCGCACGCGGTCAAATTGACTGGTAATTAAAAGTTAGCGAGTTTATTATATAACGCAGATAATAAAATAACTAAAAGTAAAGAGTGAAGAAAATATTATATGCATTTTTTAAAAATTGTCATGTAGTTTGATAACGATATAACGTGGAAAAATGTGTAAGTTTTACAAAAGTTTAAAAACGGTCAATTTGGTCGGTACCTAGTAGGTTTAGTGTTAACAAAACACTTTCAATAATATCAAAATGTACGAAGCTTCTTTCAATGAAATATCTATAGAATTATGACGAAGTTAATCCTTTATTCAGCAAGGACACGGCACTCGTTTGTTGTTCAAACATTTGGATTGATTTCCGAGGCTGTAGTGCAAATACACATTATAAAATCACTGTTATCGTTTAATTGTTGTAATGATTAATTGAATCAATCAATTCAAATAAGACACTATGAAATGCATAATTGCGATTTATCTTTATTTATACTACATACGGTGCTTTCATAGAATATTGAAATATTTGAAGCTAAATATGTGTCAGGTTTTATTTTAGGAGTAACGCCACTGCGCTTACGTCTGAGCACACATAAACAGACAGACAGACGGACAGGATATGATATAACAGTGTAGGAAGATTTATTAATTTAATACATTCTCTTATATGTATTTATTTATTTTAAAATAAGAAAAATCTGCACCACCTGAGATAGAAAGGTGCCTAACAGTGAAACCTTATGCGTGTTTTTTCATCATTATAATGAAGCGGATTCACCAAATAAACAAAAACAAATTGACGTCCAAAACAAAGTTAAGAGACGGCAAACTACAGGTAATTATGGCGGAATATTTCAAGACGGAATTATTCACGTTTCATTATTGACTAAGGAGTACGTTAAAAAAATGACGTTTAGCTCCGTTGCACGCGACGTGCCATGTCCCGTAATGCATTACAAACTTTAATGCTGCCTTGGCGTGTTTATAAAACTTTAAAAGATATAGTTCGATAAATAATTGGAGGTTTTGCTTTGTAATGTACCATTTTCAGGGCGAATATCCGTTTACAATGAAATGTTGCACTTAAAGCGGTTTGAAAATGATCCTAGTCAATGTTATTAAAGGTTTCCATTTTTAACTAAAAACTGTATTCAACATTTTTGCTTTTCAGAATATCCTTTACCGTACTAAATATCCTTTACCGTACCGTACCTTCCACTGCAGAGCTACAAGCACCGTACAAATGGTATCCTAATGTATGCATAGGTATAATTAGTAGCAAACCAATCATGTAAAATGCTCATCTATCCCCTGGTAGGTAAATTTTAAATAAGTTGAAATATACAATAATACTAAATCTCAATGTAGATAGTAAATTTTGTACAATTACCCGCACCTTCAGCAAATATTTTGTCTAGACACGTGTAATTATAAATTCTTTCCAAGACATTACGCGATAACATTCCTCGTCCAAAATTTCACCTTATACAAAATGCCATAGAGTTCAAATTGAAATGAAACGTTTCATTCAACGTAAAGACATTTCATTTCTCGCTGGAGATATATTATTACAACAGAATAAGGGAGATCGTAATAAAGACGTGTTATTACTTTTTATACAAACAGTATCTTTTTAACATACGGTAATTTCTTTCATATTTATACAGTTAAATATCATTAACCAGAGAAAGCAAGCTCTGTTTCACATCATATTTGATATAAATTGTTTTATTAGGTATTCTAAGGCGAAATCAAAATAATGAGGTTAATTTTATTTAATGTTTTATATTATTCCATTGTTTTGTTCATGTTATTTTATAATACACTATTTTTATGTTTTCTCACCACCTATTCCATTGTGGGACTTAACGTGACTGGTGAAATGTAGAGTGTACTACACTCCTCTGCCTACGCCTTCGGGGATAACAGGCGTGATGTTACGTTTTATGTTGCACTAGCTGAGCGTTCTTAAGGATGTTCAATTGTTTTTTTGTGATTAAAATTAGTACAGTACATAGTATAATTTCCCCTTCCCTTCCGATCAATGAAATATTTTCCGCAGCATCTTATGTAATTGAGTTCGATAATTAGTTATCTCTGTTTGTAATAAATCATTTAACAGTTAATGTTAGTCTTTACGTAGTACTTGTTCGGGCCAATTATGGTATTCTGACTATGACATTCAATTTGTTTCATTTATTCCATTAGTTTTTGTGTAATGAGTGAACAAAGATATAAACACCGCTTTTTTATTTTGCGTCTGGAAGAAGTTTAATATATTCAATGAGAACAAAACATTTGTCAGTCTTGTATTCAAAATATTAATATAATATCAGCACACTCGTAAACCAATTGCCTTATGTAAATGAATACAAAAACAAAAAAAAATTTACGATACCAAGGTGCGAATAACTTTTATTGCAGCAACCCAATTTCTTGCATTAACATTGTATATGACGTGGCGCAAATATTATATATGAGTTGGTTTATTAACATGCAAGACCAAGGTGCTATGTTGGTCGGTCATGAAACTTCGTGCTTAGCTGCATTCGGTAGATGGTAGATTCGCTTAAAGTACATGTAATTTACCTATATATTTTATAAAGACTTTCATGCAAACAGAAAATGGATAGCGGAAAAACAGAGGAACGGCTTTGAGGGTAGTACAAGTAAGGGAGGTTTTCGGTGGGGACCGTAAGTATTAGTAAATACAGGTAACTTCCTGCTGTATACAACAGATCTATTATGTTTTAGGTTTAGAAGCAGTTACGTATCAATGACACCCATAAGTCTGACTTGTGCGTCAAGATGACCGTGTTTATAAATTAGAAGATTTTGCCAATAGAGGGACAATATGTTCTATTATCATTAGTATTTTTAACGTATTTTAAAATAAAATGCGTTGGTAATGAATGTGTAGAAGCGGTTGTTTTAAAATAAAACAAAAAATCAGTTTTGTTTCATCCCTGTATTAAATAATCAAGTTTATGAAAGCCTATCAGTCCTACGTTATTACCGTCCTATGTATTAAAAAATAAAAATCCTCAGTACTTTATTTATAACTAGCTGACCCGGCAAACGTTGTTCTGCCTTATAAATTATAACAGTATTTCCTTACTATATAATGTACGAGTATGTTAATATACATATAAACCTTCCTCTTGAACC